>JAPJBO010000925.1:0-89476 GCA_030068145.1 Diplonema papillatum
AGCGCGGAGTAGCGATGGCTACGAGAGCACGTGCATGGGGGAAGAGGCCCTGGCTGCTGGGGCGACCGCCCGCGCCCTTCGACTTGTTCTTGATGTGTTCCCTCTGTCTCTCCCCTCCAGTGTTCGCGCTGAGTAAAAAAGCGGCCGATTTCAGCCGGAAAATACTCGAGGGACTGCCTTGTGCTCATTTCGAAGGAGGCTAGAGGGGGAGAAAACAATACAACTACAAAGTGCGTCTTTTTTGCCACTAAACCCAGATTTACCTGTGTTTCGTGTGGGCTACAGCACATTTACCTCCTTTGATCTATCGCAACTGGCAGTCTCCTCAAGCATTTCCTACAAAGCAGGTGCTTATCAGTGCTCCCGCTAAGGAAAACCCCGGAGTAATTCCTCAAAACTAAAAAAGGTGCTGAAAAATGCCCCGGAGGAATTCCTCCGGGGGGCCCTGAGGAATTCCTCCGGCCTGGTACCTGGGGCGTAGGAGTGAACCCATGTGGGTGTAGCTCGCGACTAGTACTGGTCATGAAGTCTTGACAGAATCTTTCTACCTCACCTGCGGCACGGACTGCTTCAAAAAACCGCGCCTGGGGCACAAGATGTGGCTGATGGTGCGAGCATGTTCTCACGTTTGGGATCAAAACTGACTGAGTCCAACACATAACTGTGAAGAGGGAAGGACAGTGTCTATCCTCATGCTTATCAGGAGTCTTTGTGCTCTCAAATACTCTTTAGGCAAACCGCTGTGGGTGACACTATGCCAGTTTTCGGGATCTTCGTACTGCCCCAGACAAGGCCTCCAATTTCTTTCCGCGCCTGCGGAGCAGGATGTAGGACTATGTCATCATTTGTCTCGTTTTGTCCAAAGTGTCCACCGGCAAAGGATTCATATCAAATTTATAAGGTCTGCTGATGACTGGTAGGAGTGCAGTGATATCCCGGTATGAGATCTCGCTTGTGAGGATCAGCACCTTCGGCTGACACTGCAGTGGCATCTGCATCTATCTACCACTACCCAGCTTGTGCACTGCACGAACAGCATGAAGTTGCTGGTGTTTGCTTCCTCCGGCATGTCGGGGGGTTGGCGGTGGGATCCAATCTCAGAAGCTGTCAAAGCTACAGTGAAAAAAGCGCGTGTGGTGCAGATTCACGCGCATTTTGGTTGTGGTGGAGCAACCCATCTCTAACTCCAGCTCACCGCGGGAGCACTGACAGACACTGCTAAAAACTTTAACTCTAAAAAAAGCGCGACACCGCGACAGCGCCAAAAAAAAAAAAAAGGCCAACGTTGCCAGGCTGTGCCAACGGTGGCAAGAAGACGATACCGAAGACGACAATGGTGACCTGGTGCAACTCGAAGAAAACGGACTCTTCGTGAGGAGAAACCGTACCGACAGTCGCGACACCGCGGTCCGTAAGCGACTATCTTCCGATGTACCACCTCGCTGCCTCAGCGCACAAGCCCTGCGGACGCTGCGGAACCTGCATGGAGCTACGGACCTCCTCCAAGCACTCACCCGTAGAGCCATCATGCCGCTTTATTCTGACTCTTTCTCTCTCTCTCTTTCACTTTGTTCTGACCTTTCTCGTCCTCTCTCGTCTTGTCCCCTCGTAGGACACGATGGAATACCCTAGCTGCCACGGTGAAATGCCACCGCCAACGTAGTTTCCTCCCTCGCCTCTTTTGTGTTCACAGTCTCAACGTTGCGACGCTTCTTTCGAGGCGCTGGAGGCGACGTGGCGCGCGCTCTGCGCGCACATGGAGTCCTCCCTCTTCCGCGTCAAGGGCGCAGCCGTCCCGAACGTGCTAGCACCGCAAGATGAAAACAGAAGACTTGAGCCGAGTGCCGGATGGAGAAGCTGACAGCCTCCCACGCTCTATCCGTCCCCCGAGGGATCCCGCCCCACCCACCCTTTGGAGAGAGGAGTCACAGGACCCAAAAGCAGCGTGCCGGAAACTCAAAGCCGACTGGTGAAAGTGACAAGTGGGCTATACTTCGCTTCAGACATTACCCACGCTAAGCCCTGAACTTAAACCACACACACACACGTACGACGCCCGCCGCTGCGCCGCGTGTAAAAAGAGGCGACTACCATGCTGCAACCAGCAGCACACGGGGCACGAAGCAGGAAGCCTGAACCAATCAAGGCTACAGTTCCGAACACAGCGCGTGATCACCGCGAGCAGGACCTTCAGCCGTAACGTATTATAGCTGACAACCTGGGCTATACTCCGCATCAGGTGTTACCCATCATTGAATTCCCCACACACACATACGATCAAGCTTGCTGGAGCGCGCGGAAGGCGCGTCAAGTGGAATCCTTTACGGCCTCGAGAAAGGCGGCGTAGTCATGACTTCTCGACTCAGACTCGTTTCGAGGTTGGTACGACGTCATGTAAACAAGGAGCAGGCCAAAGGAACCAGCCTGTCTTTACACTACTTGTTTGCTCTTCCTCCTTCCCACACACACACACACACACCAACATCCACATGACACGTAGGAATGGGGGCAAGAAGTGCACGAGGCTGAAAAAGACGAAAGATATGCCCGGCGCAGCTTCGGCTCGTGGAGGCACCCAACCCTGGGCAGGGGGCACCGCAGCGTCTGTGTTGGCGAGCACCGCCAGCTACCAGCTGGTGGCCAGCCAGTCGCGGCGGCTGCGGCACCACGAGGAGGAGGTCGCCGGGGACCTGCGCAAGCTGAAGGGTCCGGTCGCCACGGTTTCGGACGTGCTGCGGGCGGTCGCGCGGCGGCCGTACGCTGCGTGCGACGCTTCTTTCGAGGCGCTGGCGGCGACGTGGCGCGCGCTCTGCGCGCACATGGAGTCCTCCCTCCTCGGCCTCAAGGGCGCAGTCGTCCCGAACGTGCTCACCGCCGTCATGAAGCAGGTCCGCAGCGACGCGAACCTGTGGGGAAAACGCACCATTCTGGTCCCGACGCTCGTACTGCACAGCGGTTACGCCAACGCGTACGGCGTGAAAGGCTCCAAACCGCAGGTTCCCGCGCCCAGGGTCGGATGTGCCCCTCTGCTGAACTACTGCACGCTCGCAGTAGAGGCTGGTGTGTCGAAGGAGCTGGCAGCTGCCTGCGTGAAGGACGTGTTCCACCGGGTAGGGCTGCTGCTGCTGGCGGGGCGGCGGGTCGCGGTCGACTTCGGGTTCTGCAAGCTCGTGTGCGCCGGCAAGCGGTACCACGCGTCGTGGAGCAGGCAGTTCCTCGCGATGGCCGACCGGGCTGCTGGGCGACTGAACAACAAGTGCATCTCTGCCGCCTCGTCGGTAGCCGGGAACTCGACGTACGACTCCACCATTCCGTCTCGATCCGGAGAAACGCCGTTTCCCGCGGAAAATCTGGTCGACATGCCCGGCGCGCGGGCCTGCCGCGCGCAGCGCCGCCCTCACTCTGCTTCGCACGATTTCGAAGTGCTAGGAACCTGCGCAGCGACCCCGCGGCAGCGCTGCGCATCTGCTGCGGGGGACAACCCTGAAGGCATGTCACACCGCCGTCGGAGCGGTTGTGTGGCCTCGCGGGGGTCCGGGGGTCCTGCGCCCAGGGGGTGGCGCTGCGCCTCTGCTGCTTCGGCGCCCGCGCTGGGAGACGATGGGGGCTGCAACGGCAGCTTTGCGGACGACAGGGCGAGGTTGGTGCATCGGAGCGGCAGCGTGGCTTCGCACGTGCCGGCCGTGGCGGTTCACACGCCCGCCGAACACCGCCGCGCATCTTCCGGGAGGCAAGACGAGCGTTCCGACAGCAACCGAGCCTGTCCTGAGGGGTTGACGCAGCTCGATCGGAGTTGTAGTGTGACCTCGCAGGGGCCCGGGGGATGTTCCGGCGCAATTCGCGGGGGGGCGACACCCAGGGGACGCTGCGCGTCTGTCGCGGCGGCGCCCGCGCTGGGAGACGAGCGGAGCTGCGACGGCGGCTTCGATGAAGACGGGGCGAGGCAGGTCCATCGGAGTGCCAGCGTGGCTGCGCACGTTCCGGCCGTGGCGTTTCACACGGCATCCGCCCCCGTGGAACACCGCCACACATCTGCCGGGAGGCAAGACGAGCGTTCCGACAGCAACCGAGCCTGCCCTGAGGGGGCGAGGCAGCTCCATCGGAGTGCCAGCGCAGCTTCGCACGCGCCGCTTGCGGCATTCCACACGGCATCCGCCCCCGCGGAACACCGCCGCGCATCTACCGGGAAGCAAGACGGGCGCTCCGACAACATCCGCGCCTTCCCCGACGGCTCAACACAGCACCACCGCAGCAGTGGCGGCAGCGCAGCTTCGCACGCACTCGGAGTGCCCGGATATATTCTCAAAACCGCGTCGGCTCCTTGGGAAGAACGCCATGCAGCCGCAACCGGCTTTTTTCAGGGAGAAGAAGAGTATAACACCACCATCGCCACCACAGACCCTGATTGGTATGCAGCGGGAGGCGCGTCCGCCGGAGTGGAAGACAGCCGAACGCTTGCGCCGCACCAAAAAGAATGTGGTGCGATGTGCACTACGCTCGAAGCTTCGAGGGGCCAGCACAGTGTTGGTGGTTGGACGGTGCAGGGTGCGACGGGTCGCAAGCATGGCTCCGGGTTGTGCTACGCGCAAGGCGGGGGCTGCGTGTGCGATGCGGCGTCGTGTGGCACCAGGGCCACCGCGAACCGGCAGCGGGTCAAAAGCACGAAAAAGAACAGCAGCGGCAGTCTCCGGTTCTGCACGCCGTCCGGTGCCGACGGCAAGTTGCTGCGTCCTACTCCTCCGGCTGACGGTGCGCCTGCCGTGCGGGCGCGCAGGTTCGCCAAGCTCTCGAAGTTCTTCGCACCTCCTCCGAGGGTAGAGGACACTTTTTCCAAAATTTAGCGTTAAACCGCACAGCGTGCTGTACTGCCTCACACTGTGCCTACACTAGGCCTTCACACTGTGCCTTCACACTGTGCCTTCAAACTGTGCATTCACACTGTGTCTTCACACAGTGCCTTCACACTGTGCCGTCACACTGTGCCTTCACACTGTGCCTTCACACTGTGCCTTCACACTGTGCCTTCACACTGTGCCTTCACACTGTGCCTTCACACTGTGCCTTCACACTGTGCATTCACACTGTGTCTTTACACAGTGCCTTCACACTGTGCCGTCACACTGTGCCTTGTGCCGTCACACTGTGCCTTCACACTGTGCCTTCACACTGTGCCTTCACACTGTGCCTTCACACTGTGTCTTCACACAGTGCCTTCACACAGTGCCTTCACACTGTGCCTTCACACTGTGCCTTCACACTGTGCCTTCACACTGTGCCTTCACTGTGCCTTCACACTGTGCCTTCACACTGTGCCTTCACTGTGCCTCACACTGCACCAAGAAAGAAGAATGTGGAATGATGTGAACTACGCTCGAAGCTTCGAGGGGCCAGCATAGTGTTGGTGGTTGGACGGTGCGATGCGGCGTCGTGTGACACCAGGGCCACCGCGAACCGGCAGCGGGACAAAAGCACGAAGAAGAACAACAGCGGCAGTCTCCGGCTCTGCACGCCGTCCGGCAAGTTGCTGGTGTGCCTGCCGTGCGGGCGCGCAGGTTCGTTAGGCTCTCGAAGTTCTTCGCACCTCCTCCGAGGGTAGAGGACACTTTTTCCAGAATTTAGCGTTAAACCGCACAGTGTGCTGTATGCCTTCACTCTGTGCCTTCACACTGCCTCACACACTGTGCCACCCACTGTGCCACCCACTGTGCCTCACACACTGTGCCTCACACACTGTGCCTCACACACTGTGCCTCACACACTGTGCCTCACACACTGTGCCTCACACACTGTGCCTCACGCACTGTGCCTTACACTGTGCCACCCACTGTGCCTCACACACTGTGCCTCACACACTGTGCCTCACACACTGTGCCTCACACACTGTGCCTTACACACTGTGCCTCACACACTGTGCCTCACACACTGTGCCTCACACACTGTGCCTCACACACTGTGCCTCACACACTGTGCCTTACACACTGTGCCTCACACACTGTGCCACCCACTGTGCCACCCACTGTGCCTCACACACTGTGCCTCACACACTGTGCCTCACACACTGTGCCTCACACACTGTGCCTCACACACTGTGCCTTACACACTGTGCCTCACACACTGTGCCACCCACTGTGCCACCCACTGTGCCTCACACACTGTGCCTCACACACTGTGCCTCACACACTGTGCCTCACACACTGTGCCTCACACACTGTGCCTTACACACTGTGCCTCACACACTGTGCCTCACACACTGTGCCTCACACACTGTGCCTCACACACTGTGCCTTACACACTGTGCCTCACACACTGTGCCTCACACACTGTGCCTTACACACTGTGCCTCACACACTGTGCCTTACACACTGTGCCTCACACACTGTGCCTCACACACTGTGCCTCACACACTGTGCCTCACACACTGTGCCTTACACACTGTGCCTCACACACTGTGCCTCACACACTGTGCCTCACACACTGTGCCTCACACACTGTGCCTTACACACTGTGCCACCCACACTGTGCCACCCACACTACAACTTCTCTCCATTCTGGAACCAACCGCCTTTCCCTGTCCATCAATGTTGCCAGCCATTCCTGGTCACGCAACAGGGCAACAGTCAGCACCAGTTCTCTCTTTCTGTGTACCCATTCTAGTTCCCCATTTTTGACCCACTTCGGACCCTACGGAGTTGGGACGTGCTTCAAAAAGCGGAAGATCTGCGGACAAGAAGAAGCCAAGCCAGCCCGGCTAGGGGTTAGCCAGCCAGTAAGCCCAGCTACCACATGCCGGTCAGCCAAGCAAGCCAGTCATGTCCTGCCACCACCCCAGCCAGCACCCAGCCAGCCATAGCGGACTGTACACAGGTCATGCTGGCTGGATCAGGGTCTCTCAAGCAAGGCGACTGGCTGCTTGCAAGCTGCTCAAGGAAACACGTACACAGGTAAAACCCGAAGGACCCAGCCTGCCAGCCAGCCATTTTGCAGATCGCGCAGCACACGACTTCAGGGGGCATCCAGCCCCAATGGTCAACCGGCTCTAAAGCGTGAGGGGGCCGAAGACTAAGTTCATACAGAAAAACCTCGGTTCTTGGTGTCGGGTTCATTAGTCACAAACTTAGCCGAAGTCAAACTGTGGAAATAGGCATCCCTTTTCACTACCCGACTCCGAACGGAGACTTTAAAACACCGAATCTTTAAACCTCTAAGAAACGCCAAAGCTCCAGGTAAATCCCAGCAGGGGGGCACCCTCTGCCGCCGCACAATGCGGGACACGCCGGAGCTGCTGGCGGAAATGTCGAAGCTCAGCCTTCGATGTCGGCTCTTCCTAACCTAGACAAGCAGAATTGTCTAAGGGTTGGATTGTTCACCCACAAACAGGGAACGTGAGCTGGGTCTAGACCGTCGTGAGACAGGTTGGTTTTACCCTACTGATGGAGAGAGAGCCCATCGGGCCAGCGCATTCCGACAGCAATACGGGGTAGTACGAGAGGAACTCCCGTTTCTAGTCCCTGGTATCTACGGTTGTTCGATCGGACAGTGCCGTGATGCTACCACTGGATGGATTATGGCTGAACGCCTCAAGCCAGAACCCAGTCTAGAGGAATGCGTGAGTTACTCAGGCCACGAGGTGAGCGAGCTCGGCTCGCTGGCGCACAACCCGCTGCTGCCGCTGAGCGACGCGCCTTCGGTTGTCGCCGCCGGACACTCGACGCTGAACTCGAGCTGCATCGAGAAGGAGGCCAGCAGCGGCAGGTGCCGCGGCCCGGCAGCGAACGACGAAGCAATGTCGCAATTCCGCGTGAACCCAGGTCGGAAGCAGTGACCCGCTGTCTTGTCGTCGATTAGCGAAGCCCACGAAGGCTTCCAGAACTGCGTGTGAGGGCGCCGAAGACTAAGGTCATGCCGAAAAACTTCGGGTTCATTGGTCACAAACTTAGCTGGCCAAGGTCATACCACGGAAATACGCCTAACGTTACATTCCTTTTCACAACCCGACTCCCAGCCTGATTGGTCAACCGGAGACTTTAACACACCGAATCTTTCAACCTCTAAAAACCGCCTAAAACTCCAGGTGAAACCCAGCAGGGGGGCACCCTCTGCTGGCAGGTGCCGCGGCCCGGCCGGCGAACGACGAAGCAATGTCGCAATCCCGCGCGGACCCAGGTCGGAAGCAGTGACCCGCTGTCTTGTCGTCGAGTAGCAAAGCCCACGAAGGCTTCCAGAACTGCGTGTGAGGGCGCCGAAGACGAAATTCATACAGAAAAACCCTCGTTCTTGGTGTCGAGTTCATTAGCCACAAACTTAGCTAGCCAAAGTTGTACTGTGGAAATACGCCTAGCTTTAAACTCCTTTTCACAACCCGACTCCCAGCCTCAGTGGTCAACCGGAGGCTCTAAAACACGGTATCTTTCAGCCTCTGAAAACCGGCGCCAAAAACTCCAGGTGAAACCCAGCAGGGGGGCACCCTCTGCTGCCGCCGCACAATGCGGGACACGCCGGAGCTGCTGGCGGAAGTGTCGAAGCTCAGCCACGAGGCGAGCGAACTCGAGATGAACCTCGACCTGGCGCTGATGCTCGGCTCGCTGGCGCACAACCCGCTGCTGCCGCTGAGCGACGCGCCTTCAGTCGTCGCCGCCGGGCACTCGATGCTGAACTCGAGCTGCATCGAGAAGGAGGCCAGCAGCGGCAGGTGCCGCGGCCCGGCAGCGAACGACGAAGTCATGTCGCAATTCCGCGTATCCTCGGGTCGGAAGCTGTCGGTCACAGACCCGTTATCTTGCACCATCACCAGGCCCAAGTACATTACCAGGGAGTATGCGGTGAAGCCGCCGATCCCTGTAGTCGACATGCTCCCCGTCCTCAAGCCCGGCCCCCCTGACAACGACGAAAGGCAAGCCTCGTTCGAACCCACGTCGTTAGTATGGCGCTTGTTTTTTTTTTTTTTTTTTTTTTGTATTAGCACCTGCTTTGTAGGAAATGCTTGAGGAGACTGCCAGTTGCGATAGATCAAAGGAGGTAAATGTGCTGTAACCCACACGAAACGCAGGTAAATCTGGGTTTAGTGGCGGGCGTAAGCGTTCAACACAAAGGACCCTCTTTGACTAGATGGACGAGGGAAGGAATCCATACTAGTAGTTTTTAGTACCAACAATGCATTGTTGGTACTAAGAATTAGTTGGCAGCGTACTAAAAGCAACTCACCAAATCAGGTGAAAAGCCGCTAGTGCGCACAAACAACTCTGTGTCAGACTAGCCCACCCGGGGGTGGTTGGTTCCTTCAGGCGGTCTCCCCCAGAGTCTTCTTTTTAGCGTTATTTGTGGATTAGAAGGTCGGTATTTTAAAGTCTCCGGTTGACCGTAGAGGCTTGAGTATGGCGGGGTGTTGAGAAAAGTGAGAGGGTGCAGCTCGTTTCGGGTGTTGTGGCACTCCGTTGTGAAACCTTGTGAAGTCCCCTAACGCGTTTAGGGGGGTGCTTGGGATTGGGTAGGGTGTGGTCGTTCTGCTACGGCGTGAAAAGCCAGGAAGTTTCGACGCTAATCTTCGACTCTTGATTAAGTTCACCGGGTTGCGTGCTCGGAAGATCCCGGTGCCTGGCTTTTCTTCTGGGTGGTTTCGTGTTGATCGGCGGCTGTGTGTTACGAGGCACGGATTAGGGGATGAAAAAAGGAAAAAGAAATGGGGGAGAAAAAGAAGGGGGGAGAGGGGAAGTTGGGGTTTTTGTTTGTTGTGCGCACTAGCGGAACTCACCTGCTTCTGGTAAGTTTCATGTTTCAAGTTTCAAGTTTCATGAAGTACGCTGCCAAACTAGTAATCCTTAGCACCAACAATTCATTGTTAACACAAAGAAATGAGTACTGGCGCATTATCCTTTGGTCTTACATAGAAGATCCCTTCAAGATTTTTACATAAGCGCCAGCTTGAAAGGAAATGCTCGACGATGCCCGATAAAGAACACAAGGGATCTCAAGTGCTGTAACTACCGAACCACGTGTTGAACGGACGTGAGGTCATGCGGGTCTACCCCCTACACGACAAATCACACAAACACAACAGATCAAAGTATTGAGTGAGAAAGCAACACACGGTGCTGTAAGCGAAGAACAAATCAGATTGTACTTGTATTGTATTTCCCCCTCTACCCCTATATTTCCTCCCTTCCATTCGGAGTCAAAGCAGTTACGCTGAGTATATTACCTTTTCTGGTTGTATCCTTTTCCGGGTGTTATGTTCAACAGACCCATACCCAAGTCCGCCAGAAGTCTGATATTTCCGCTTTTTACGTCACAAACCTTTATTGCTACCTACTCGCTTGGTATGAAGAGGACACCACATGAAATTGCGACCACCATCT
The DNA here is from genome assembly GCA_030068145.1 of Diplonema papillatum. Lineage (NCBI taxonomy): Eukaryota > Euglenozoa > Diplonemea > Diplonemida > Diplonemidae > Diplonema > Diplonema papillatum. Next base: position 10,353 of record JAPJBO010000925.1, read on the forward strand.
CATGCCGCCAGCGCCCCTGAAGAATTTGGTACGGCGCGCTTGGACATATCTCGCGTGACCCGGGAATTATACCCTATTTGGGGTGTACTTGGGAGGTGTTTAGTAAGGTTTTCAAGTGCATGGGGGAGTCATGTTTTCTACTGATCACACCGGGAGGGTTTTAGTAAGGTTTTCAAGTGCATGGGGGAGTCAAGTTTTCTACTGCGGATCACACCAAGTCAAACAGTCAGCAGAGAGCATCACCTCCACCGAAAACAGGCACCCGCTGAATCGCTGGGCCTCCTCAACAACAACCTGCTGCCGGCTACGCACAGGCCGTCTCCCGCACCGTCTGCGAGGAACTCAGTCGTGACGCTCTCCAAGTGCAGCCGCGCGCCCAGCGGCGTGTCGCGGCAGCTCGAACCGTTGGAGCTGCGCGCGCTGTGGGACACGCTCGCCGGCGGCCGCAGCTTCCTGTCCTACGACGAGGTGAAGAAGCTCCTCGCGTGCATCGGCGTCACGCTGCGCGACTGGAAAATGATGGAATTCTTCACGCTGGTCGACGAGGACCGCAACGGCGAGATCAGCTACGAGGAGTTCGCGAAGGGCTTCAACGAGTTCCGCAGGACCGGCCAGTTCTGCACCATTTGGTCAGCAGTCCGCCTCGCGTGCTATCTGTCCGTCAGCAGGGGCATCACGACCGAGCAAGTCGTCCGGCTATGGCAAAGGTACGACGACACGGGAGCGGAGGTGCTCGACTCCGCCAGCCTTCGGCTTCTGCTGCGGGACCTGGGCCTCCAGTTCAGCGTCGCTGAGGTGGAGGAGGCCGTGCACGAGCTTGACTTCGACAAGAACGGCACGCTCTCTTTCCACGCGTTTTTGTCGATGTTCGCGGATGCCCCCGTCGTCAACGTGACCGAAAAGCGTCTCGACGTGTGGGTGGGCGAGGTGCGCAAGGTGCTGGCCGCCCGAAAGATCAAAGCCAACGGGTACCAAACCGCCGATCAGCAGATGAAGGACTCGTCGCACGCTCGGCTTATCTGGTACGAAGCGAAGTTCTCCCGCTGCCTGTTCCTCTTCAGCCAGCTGCAGCTGTGCCTCCCGCTCTTCGTCCTCTGCTTCCTCAACGCGAAGATTGACCCGTACATCGAAAGCGTCGTGATCACCAGCGACCTAATCTGGTACTGGTGGATCTACACCAACTTCCACCTCCCGAAGGAGGTAGGGGGCGTGTTCATCTACGACAAGCGGAAGACCGCGCGTTTCTACTTCTGCAGTCGCCGGTTCGCGCTGGACTTCGTGATCGCCCTCCCCTTGGACCTGCTCGTCTGGTTCGTCGACCCGAGCCTCTTCCTGCACCCAGCCCTGCGGATGAACAAGCTGCTGCTCTTGTTCTACAACAACGAGTTGTTCTTCAAGGTCTGCCTTTTCCTTTCGTTTTTTAGCCACATGCAATGTGTGAGGAAACTGAACCGCACAAGTAGGACCTTCTGATCATGATCATTTGCCAAATTTGCCACCTGAAACCACGTCCAGGATTTGGGCTCAGGGTAGTGCGGTCAACGAAAACTCTAGTTTCCCTTTTCTACTTTCTCCTACTCTCGCGGTGTACGGTTTCTTTTTGTATAAGCACCCGCTTTGTAGGAGATGCGTGAGGAGACTGCCAGTTGCGATAGATCAAAGGAGGTAAATGTGCTGCAGCTCGCACGAAACACAGGTAAATCTGGGTTTAGTGGCGGGCGTAAGCGTTCAACAAAAAAGACCCTGTATTGTTTTCTCCCCCTCTAGCCTCCTTCGAAATGAGCACAAGGCAGTCCCTCGAGTATTTTTAGCCACATGCAATGTGTGGAGAAACTGAACCGCCCAAGTAGGACCTTCTGATATCATGATCATTTGCAAATTTGCCACCTGAAACCACGTCCAGGATTTGGGCTCAGGGTTGTTTCCCTTTCTACTTTCTCCTGCTCTCGCGGTGTACGGTTTTCGTAATAACAATTAATTGTAAACACGAAAGAGAACGCTGGCGGCGTGTTTGGGAGAAGATAAGCCTACCGATCATATTCACTCACTAACAGGCCAATCCTCCCCCGGCACGTACAAACAAACGTGAAATGTTGGAGGAGCTCGTCGCCGCAAACCGTGGCGTTTTCACTTGCGTCCTGCATCCAGCTTTACGTAAAAACGATCAGGTTCAACGAAAACAACTCTCTCTTCCCATCATTAGTTTGTATGCCGCGGTTGTGCGAGTGACGAGCTCTTATTTTGTGTCAAGAACCGATCGATGGCAGCGTACCTTCGTCGCTTCCGTTGGATGAAGCAAGAAAACCTTGTCTTCTGGACAACGTTCACAAAGCGAGTTTCAGGGCCTCTGAGGTTCTGGGCCCCGTCTGGTGGCGAATTGTGACGCGGGTGCAGCAAATAACCTTGACTTTCAGACACGTTCAAAAGCGAATTTTAAAAGCAAACAAGGTTTCCGCGGAGGTTTTGGGCCCCATCTGGTGGCCGGATTGGAAGCAGTACGAGAAAACAAAAAAAAACCTTGTCTTCCGCACACTTTCACAAACGAATTTCAAAAAGTACGTGCGCTCGGCTAAGGCCGGCGCGTGGCGAGACTGGAGGCAGCAGTTAAAGTTCGGGGAACAGTAAAGTTCGGGCGAAGCTAAGTTCGGGCAATGCTGGTGAAGCTAAGTTCGAGTGATGCTTAGTTCGGGCGTTGCTAAGCGCTCAGGCTGCGCTGGTACTAAAAAACAGTTCGGGCACGAAGCGAAGTTCGGCCAGGGTGTAAAGTCCGGGTGAAGCCAAGGTCGGTGCTCGTACCCGGGGGGGGACACCCCCCCCGGACCCCCCCCGACCCACCGAGTGCGGGAAAAGTTTGGCGCTGGTACCCGGGTGGGCGCCCCCCCCGCCGCCCCCCGGCGAAGCAAAACTTCGGGCGGAGCTAAGTTCTGGTGAAGCTCAGTTCGAACGATAATGAGTTCGAGTGATCCTAAGTTCGGGTGGAGCTAAGTTCTGGTGAAGCAAAGTTCGGGCGCAGCTGAGTTCGGGCGAAGCAACGCTCGGGCGAAGTTAAGTTCTGGCGAAGCAAAGTTCGGGCGATGCTAAATTCTGGTACGGGCGCAGCTGAGTTCGGACGAAGCAAAGTTCGCACGAAGCTGAGTTCTGGTGAAGCAAAGTTCGGTTCTCGTAGCAAGTTTGGCCTGTGATGGCAAGCTCGGCCGCCCGACTCCGTTTCCCGGGGTGACCCAAATACCGCGAGATACTGAGAAACTCCGCCAAAAACGCAATTTTCGGGCACATTTGACATCGAAACGCAACAAACCTCGAAAACAATCTTCGACCGGAAAAATGTCATGGGCGGGGTTCGAACCCGGACTCACCGGCCTGAAGGCCGGCGCCCGGTCACTCTGCCACCCGCATACCTTCTGCGAGGAAAAAAAAAAGCTTGCCCGGCTCTTTCCAAAAACAATACACTTTTTTCATGAAGAAAAGCCGGGTTGGCTCGAATAGAGGCTATTCACATTGCATGTTCATAGGACCTCCAGTCTCGAAAAAAAAAAAGAAACATGGTTTCCGCGGAGGTTTTGGGCCCCATCTGCTGGCGGATAGTGAACGCGCTGCACTGGCGGGCGCTGCTCGCACACCTCGTCGCGTGCTGCTTCGAGCCGATCGCGGCGGGGGCGGGGTATTCAGAGAGTGCCAAGCATGTCTCTTGTAGGGCAGTCAGCACAAAGCAGAGCACAGTCGCTCTTCCACAGTAATCGGCGCCGAAGCGGATCACAGTCAACGGGTATATATTCAGAGAGCGCCAAGCATGTCTCTTGTAGGGCAGTCGGCACAACGCAGAGCACAGTCCTTCTTCCAAAGCAATCGGAATGGGGATTCAGAGTGTGCGAAGCATGTCTCTTGTAGCGCAGTCAGCACGAAGCAGAGCTCAGTCCCTCGTCCAAAGCAGTCGGCGCCGAAGCGGATCACAGTCAATGGGTATTCAGAGAGTGCCAAGCACGTCTCTTGCAGGGCAGTCAGCACGAAGCCGAGTATAGTCTCACGGTGGCTGGGTACAGCGAGCTCGACATCACGCTGCGGTACCAGCAAGCCTTCAGCTACTCGGTGAACACCATGGCCGGCCTCTCCATGGGCGCCTTCCCGTCCGACGACGCACATGCCGTGTCCGCTCTGTTCGTTGTCGTGATCGGCGACTTTGTTCTCACGCTGTTCTCGCCTTCGCCTTGCAGTCAAGTAAACTCGTTTACGGTACAGCGAACCGAAAAACCTTGTCTTTCGGACATACAGAAGCGGATTTCAAAAAAACAAACTCCCGGGTACTCTAAGCCCCGGAGTATTTTGTTTTTCTGTAAAAGCACCTGCTTTGTAGGAAATGCTTGAGGAGACTGCCAGTTGCGATAGATCAAAGGAGGTAAATGTGCTGTAGCCCACACGAAACACAGGTAAATCTGGGTTTCGTGGCGGGCGTAAGCGTTCAACAACTTTCGCTCTGAACGCCGCCCATCTGGTGGGTGGATTGTAAACGCGCTGCAGTACGGGTATAGTAAAAAACCTTGTCTTCCGGACACGTTCACAAGCGAATTTCAAAAAAAAAAAAAAAAGGTTTTCGCGGAGATTCTGGGCCCCATCTGGTGGCGGATAGTGAACGCGCTGCACTGGTGGGCGCTGCTCGCGCACCTCGTCGCGTGCTGCTTCGAGCCGATCGCGGCGGGGGCGGGCGACGAGAACACGCGGATCGTGCTCACGGTGGCCGGGTACAGCGAGCTCGACATCACGCTGCGGTACCTGCAAGCCTTCAGCTACTCGGTGAACACCATGGCCGGCCTCTCCCGCGGTGCCTTCCCGTCCGACGACGCACAGGCCATGTACGCCCTGTTCGTTGTCGTGATCGGCGTCTTCGTTTACGCGCTGCTGCTTGCAGTGGTCGCCTTCGCCTTGTCGGTGCAGACGCAGAACGCTCGGTTCCAGACCATGATCGACGAGGTCAAGGACGTCATCGGATCGGAGGTCGCTGCGGGCAGGCTCCCAGGGCACTTCCTGCAGGAGTCCCTCGCGTACCACAAGCACGTGTTTCACTCGACGGGGCAGCTCCAAATCGAGGAAGACCTGCTGTGCGATCTGCCAGCCGAGTTGCAAGTCGACGTTTCGCTGATCGTCGGCAAGCGGACCATAGCCCGCGTGCCCATTTTTTCCGACGCAGTCATCGACGACGAGTTTGTGTACGCCCTGCAGCAGTGCCTGCAGCTAGTCGTGGCGCCGCCAGGGTTCGACATCATCGAGAAGCACGCGGAGGGGAGGGAGATGTACTTCATCATGTGCGGGTGCTGCGACGTGCTCAACGACGCGGACGAGGTGGTGCACGTGCTCAGGCAGGGTGACATGTTCGGCGAGATCTCGCTGGTGGCGTCAGTGCCACGGACGGCGACCATCCGCACGGCCACCTTCTGCAACCTGCTCGAGCTCAAGCGCGACGATTTCGACCTGGTCATGTCGGCCTTCCCCGGCCTGCACGCGAAGATCGAAGCCAAGGCGAACGACCGCATCCGCGACATCCGCCTCCGGCAGTCAATCACCCTCGCGAAGCAAAAAGCCCTCCGCGCAACCTTGTCGGGCAACCCGCCCTGCGACGGAAGGTCTGCAATCCGTTTCCTCGTTTCCTTGATTCATTGAGAGTTGGTGTCTCTTTTATACTAACCCTTTATGGTAGGCCACAACGACACCCACTTGTAGGCCGCCTGCGCGGCGGAACAGACGCGTTCCATCTGCTGTAACGTAGACACGGAGTGTGCATAGTGCGTTGCTCAGGGTAGTCGTAGGCCTGACAATCACACTATTGTAATTCTTTACGGTAGGTGTGTTCAGGGAGCGCCAGAAGGTTCTCAAAAAAAAGAAAAAAATGGTGTCTGATATCATGGAAGCATACCCACAAGACCAACCACATCTGAGGCGACTCCTCGAAGACTTTGCGACTAGACGAAGGCCCACAATCCGCCACGTGGCCAGGCGTGTGAAAGCGCTATGTGACGACCCGCTCGCGGCTCGTTGGTCATCCCTCGTTTTGAGATATCTCGATTAGTGCATGCTTGTATTGACAGTGAAAAAGGCGACTAACGGAAAGGAGAAAGACAGTAAGGAGAGTGGACATTGGGCGGCCGACAAAAAAAAAAATGCTAACCCAAACAACTTCCGCCGGCAGAGAAACCTTGCCTAAAGAAAACAACTGCCTTCGGGTAGGCTAGTCTGACACGAGTTGTCGTCGGGGAAAAAAAGTAATTGGAATGGAACAACTTTGAGCATATCTTTTCATTGCTGCACTCGTCAATACGTCGTCAGTAATGACGATTGACACATTGTGGCGAGATTGGGGAAACCCCGGAACATCGGCTTTTCTAAAGATTTTTTATCAACAGTCAAAACAACCCAGGAACTGAAAAATACAAAATGCCTGGAAGGAAGCGGGCGGCCACGGAAATGGATAGTGTAGGAAGAAGAAGCGGTGGAGGAAGGAGAAGAAGAGGACGAGGAGGAAGAGGATGACGATGAAGACAACAACAGGTCAGGAAGGACAGTGCGCGAGCAAGTGCTTCATCTCGACGTCGCCACACTTGGGCGGGTAACGGTGCTCGACTCTTGCGAGAGCTGGGACAGACCGGTCGCGACGTAAGTTCGGTGGTATCCGGGGTGCGACGCTGCAGCTGCGTGGCGAGCAGACGGGGTGGAGTGCGCAGTCATGCGAGATGGAATACTTAGAGCGCGGCGGTCAAGGCAGCAGGTGCAGCGATCAAGTCCTTGCCGTGGAGCAGCAAGATCGAGCCCAACCTCGAATTCCCGTTCAATGCCAAGAACGCCGGGCCATTACGACTTTGACGAGGATTCCTCCCCCAATGGCATCTTCTCGTACGAAGCACCCGATAATGCGAACTATCTTCGCTTGTGTGCTGTCACATTCGCGATGGGGTTGTCCGTGAAGCAGAATCTCTACTCGTCCAGGAAAAGGTGGCTCGATATCCACAGGACACTGCACTTCACTGACCCCCTCAGTGAAGGAAGGAACACCCGAACCGACTCATCAAGATAAGAGATATTTTCCAGGTGTAATGCCCTTACATCCCGGTCAAAACAAATTTGTGCCCTTATATCCCGGTTCGGGATATAAGGGCACCAAATGTGTTTTGAACCGGGTTTTTAGGGCAGGTCCAAAATTTGGGTCTGAAGTTTGGGTCAAAATTTTGGGTCCAAAATTTGGGTCCAAAATTTGGGTCCAAAATTTGGGTCCAAAATTTGGGTCCAGAATTTGGGTCCCAAATTTGGGTCCAGAATTTGGGTCCCAAATTCTGGAAGGGTTCGGTTTTGGGGTCAGTTTTGAAACCGAACCTTCCAAACTCGGAACCGAACCCAGAACCGGGGAGGACGGTAGGCTAACAACAAGGTGGCAGCTCTCCTCAGTACATCACGCAAGAATGGCTGATTCCTTCCTGAAGTCATCAACTGTCTTTGTGCCCTCAGGAAGCGCGAACTGAACGCAAGGACCTTCCAGACGTGGAACACTGTACGGAGAGAAGACCACACAACGGAGCAGGCGGCCACAAGTAGTTTCTAGCAGGACTAGTACCCTCACACCGAAGTGATCATGAGTTGCCTTAACGAAACGAACCTTGTGGAGCTAGGCTGATAGTGGGCCTTCTACAACGTTAGCACCGGTCAGCAAGTAAACGTATTCGACCCCTCTTCTCACGGTCAGTAATCTGGACAACCATTACGCTGGACGAATATCAGGAATCGACGAATATCTTCGGGCTGTTTCAAAAATCTTCTCGAAATATACAGGGTCAAAAGGGCCTTCCCCCCCAAAAAATAAGACTCCAGATACGCAAACTCTTTCGAACGCTGCACACGGGTATCCTTCAAGTGACCTCAAACTATCTGTTGCATACGCGTATCCGGATCTGAAAGCCGAAGACTTTGTAACACTTTACCGCGACCGAAGTCGCGAACCGGGTTCAGCTTGCACTGCAAAAGCAGCATAATTGTGTCTTGCGCACGAGCGCGGAAATCCGCCACCCACCATTCGGTTAGATATTGCAAGAACACAATTGCGAAGCTTACTACAAACGGATAGTGTTACAAAGGCGAACGAATCATGCGAGAACCTATGGAGGGGCCCCTCGACAGCTTTCAGAACACGGCATAGTAAGTCAAGAGACGGATAAGCGTGCGCACATTCTACTCCCGTTTGATCTGCATTTTCCACCTTTCCCCCTTTCTTTGATCTGCTGTGTGTATTTGCGGGACTACTGCAAACGTATCGAATGAAAGCTAGAAAGTACAAACTAAGACCAGTTCCAGTTTGCTCTGGGGGCAGGTTTGCTGTCAATTGGGGGGTTTTCTAAAGCCAGGTACCCCGGCTTAAGTTCGGCTGCATCAGTGTTGGCTTTCGACGTACTTCTGTGTGGGTTCGGTGGACCGCCCAAGACTGTCCAAAAACTCGACCAAATTTTGACCCAAATTTTGAACTGGACCAAACTTCTGACAAAGAATTTCAAGCGAACTTTAACTCTAAAGAATTGACCAAAACGGACTTTCATTTTCGAACTTTTCTCGAACTTTTTTCGAACTTTTTTCGAACTTTTTTCGAACTTCTTTCGAACTTTTTTCGAACTTCTTTCGAACTTTCGAATTTTTTTCGAATTTTTTTTCGAATTTTTTGGCCCCAGTATCTTGGGTCCAAAACAAATTTGGTGCCCTTATATCCCGGTTCAAAACAAATTTGGTGCCCTTATATCCCGGTTCGGGATATAAGGGCACTTATTTGTTTTGAACCGGGATATAAGGGCACCAAATTTGTTTTGAACCGGGATATTAGGGCACATATTTGTTCGGGGCGGGATATAAGGGAAATTTACCTATTTTCCAGCATGTGTCTCTTCAATGGCAGCGCCCGATAAAGAACTTGGCTTTGATGAGACGATCATCAAGTACAAAGGCCATGTCAGCTTCAAGCTTTACATGCCCATAAAACGGCACCGATTCGATTTGAAGTGTTTTGTTCTGGCTGCTGTAATGAAGAGCGTCTGCAAGCGGATATGAGTGCATGATACGGAAGACAAAGCGGCAAAGTGGGCAAACTGGCTGAGAAGTGAATAAAACACTGAGGGAGAGCGGGCCATCTGTAAGTTGGCATTCTTATTTCTGACTTCCCTCCTACTCTAACTGAAGCGTGTCATCGAAATCCCTTGCCAAACAAACAAAGGTTGCAAGACACCAAACGACCTTTTTTTCTCCGGCATTCTGGACAGCTTCGCACCGGAGAAGGCCGTCCCGCCCGCATCCCGTGGGCGTATCAAGAGAATCCGGTCGCCTGGCTCCAAAGGACCTCCGTGCGCGACAGCAGCCGGCGCAGCGGCGAGAGCTGCGGTGTACAACGAATTGTTGTGTTCCGAAAACGGTTCTCATTTCGTACACAAACCTTAAGTAACCAAGGTTAAAGTGTGCAAATACGTCAACATCCCATTTCACTACCTAACTCCCAGTGGTCAACCGGAGAATCTAAAACACAGAACCTTTACCCCCGTGTAATCGAGGCCCTATTTTTGTAATTTTCCCAAAAGTGTCCCAATTTCAAGCGTTAATGTACTTCTATTGTGGCACTGGACACCCCATTTCTGCGCGCCCAATTTGATGACCTGTAAGGGAAACACACCAGCATGAGTATGGAAAATATCATGTTCTTCTGATGCTGGCTGGCAGCGAGCTTTTATGTTTTCCTTCCCGGTGTCGACTCCGCATCGCAGGCACTCCGAAGTCACAGCTTTGGACGCCTGCTTTTCGCGCAAGAGACCTTCGATAGGGGTTGATCATTTGTGGCTTACAAGTTCACAGTTGTTGGAGTTAAGCGTGGGAGAACTCGCTCTTCATCACATCCAAACCACCAAGACTTTCTACTTGCCCACGAGAACAACTGCAGGTCCGGGGTCTAGTGGTGCTGCCAGATGCAACATCTGGAAACAAGGCAAACACACCGAAACTCAGATGCATATTCCTCAAAGGGCGCGTTTCTTCGTGTCCTCCTGAACTTTCGTGCAGTGTGTCAATCCAGTGCATTGGCACATGTCCTGAACGCGTAATTGAGACACGCCGCCCTCAGCTCCAAAAGTGTCTCAATTACAAGCGTTTTCTGCTGTCTCAATTATACGGGGGAGGGTAGGTAAACGCTAAGTCTCTAATACGTTCGGGCCGGAAAAATTGCACACCATCCGCTTCTTTGGCACCGAAGAAAGGAAGCTCTCAAAGCCGTGTAAAACCCTCGGAAGCAACACAAACATACAGCCGCGGCCAGGGCGACTTTTCACTCTCCGGCATCCCGGGCAGCTGCACGCCGGAGGAGGCCGTCCCGCCCGCGTCCCCCGTGGGGGACCAAGAGAACCCGGTCGCCTGGATCCAGAGGACCTCGGTGCGCGACAGCAACCGGCGCAGCGGCGAGAGCTGCGGCCGAAAGGGCGCCCCGTCTGCTACTAGCTGCCCCGCGGCGCAGAAGCTGCAGCAGGAGCCGAGCGGCGGCGGGGGTGCGGTGGCGGACGCTGGGGCAGGGGCGCGTTGCAGGGGGCTGGCCGCCCGCAACGCGGCTGCGGGTGCGGTTCGAGGGTGTTTGGAGCAAAGCGCGTTGGAAGGCGGAGGTCCGCTCTCCTTCGCTTGCTCCGAAACGGAGCCCTCCGACCCTGCGGACGTCTCGAAGGCAGAGGACGGAGAGAAGGGGGTTAAGCTCAGGGACGCTTTAAAAGGCTCGGAACCACCCTCGGTGGGTTGCGAAGGAAGCCTTCCAGACGCCTCGCAGGCGGGCACCGGGGAGAAGAGTAACACAGCACGCAGCGGGCGAAATGACCCCAGCGCGGAGGCGTTTCGAGGCTATTCAGAGGATGGCACTTTAAGAGGCTCAGGGGCACCCTCGGCGGGTTGCGAAGAAAGCCTTCCAGGCGCGTCGCAGGCGGGCAACGGTGCACGCAGTGGACGAGATGACTCCAGCGCTGCGGCGGGATGGACCCGAAGCTATTCAGAGGATGACACTTCAGAGGGCTCGGAACCACCCTCGGCGGGGCGTGAAAGAGACCCCCCGGCCCCTCCACACGCCTCGAAGGCGAACAACGGAGAGAAGCTACGAAGCGACCCCAGCGAGGCAGGCGGGGGGGTTCGAAGCTACCCGAAACACGGCGTGTCAGATGGCTCAGAACCACCCGCGACGGGTCGCGAAAGAGACCCCCCCGCGCCTCCAGACGCCTCTAAGGCAGATGCCGGAGGGAAGACGCGAGAGCCCCGCAGGTTAAGTCGCCGGCCCGACCCCCTCGTCGAAGCCCCGTCCCCCGCAAAAGGCACCGAACGCGAGCCAACGGACCCCCCGGACCCCCTGCTTGCCGCAGCCGCAGCCGCAGTAGCAGCGGCAGCGAGAGGTGGAGCAGAAAAAGTGCCAACGGGGCTGGAAGGCGTCTCTTTTTCTCGCGAAGACCGGCGCGAAACGTCGCAAAGTCGCTCAGACCCCCCGGAAGACTTTCCGCACAGCTCGCATGATGCAGCAGCAGCAGCAGCAGCGAGCGGCGGAGAAGAAAAGGCACCGAAACAAATGGGGCTGGAAAACGTCTCTTCTCGCAACGACCGGTGCGAAACGTCAGCAAGCCCTTCAGACCCCCCGGAAGCTGCGAAACCCGCAGAAGAAGGCAGCGGAAAGGCAGAGCGGCACGAGCCAGAAGACCCTTCGCACATCCCGCATGATGCACCAGCAGCAGCAGCAGCAGCATCAGCGGGCGGCGGGGAAAAAGTTCCCCGCGGGCAGGAAAGCGTCTCTTCTCGCAAAGACCGGTGCGAAACGTCGGAAAGCCTCTCGGACCCCCCGGACGCTGCGAACCCCGCAGAAGAAGGCAGCGGAAAGGCAAAGAGCCACGCGCCAGAAGACCCTGCGCACATCTCGCATGGTGCACCAGCAGCATCAGCAGCAGCTAGCGGCGGCGAAGAAGCGCCTCGCCAGCTGGAAAGCTCTTCCCGCGACTACCGGCGCGAACCGTCGGCAAGCCTCTCGGACCCCCCGGACGCTGCGAACCCCGCAGAAGAAGGCAGCGGAAAGGCAAAGAGCCACGCGCCAGAAGACCGTGCGCACATCTCGCATGGTGCACCAGCAGCATCAGCAGCAGCTGGCGGCGAAGAAGCGCCTCGCCAGCTGGAAAGCTCTTCCCGCGACTACCGGCGCGAACCGTCGGCAAGCCTCTCGGACCCGCCAGACTCCGCTGCACGGCACCGGGCGCCCATCGACCGCGGAGGCGGTGCAGACGCCGGCCCGGGCGACAGCTGCGGGGGGGGATCGTCGGCTGGTCGGAACCCACCATCCGCCCGCTCCGGCTGTTTGAGGCACAGCAGCGGGCCTCTCGCGGACGGTGGCGAGTCACGGGTGATCGACGTGTCTGCCTCGCTGACGTCCGAAGCGTCGCTGCCCTCCAACCCCCACACCACTGGCCGCCGGCTCACGGTCCACTTCAACGAAGCGTCGCTCGTGCACAACGCAAACAGCAGCTGCGCGTCTCTGCCCACCTTCGAAGAAGCCACCACCAGCGACATGGATGAGGATGACGGGTTTCCGTCCATCCCGGGGTCTTCACGCCGGAGGTCCTCCGAATTCGAGCTAGAAGGCGATTCTCCGGCGTGAGAGCGACTCCACCTACCGTAGTCCAGTATTCGAGCAGTGTGCACTGTGTAGCAAAATGCTTGTCAAATGAGGCAAGCTACCTGGTGGTGCCGCTGCCGAAGGCGTAGCATTAGTAACGCACGTGCCTGCCTCGCTGACGTCCGAAGCGTCGCTGCCCTCCAACCCCCATACCAACGGCCGCCGGCTCCCAGTCCATTTCAACGAAGCGTTTCTCGTGCACAACGCAAACAGCAGCTGCGCGTCTCTGCCCATCTTCGAAGAAGTCGCCCACGCCACGGATCTCGACGAGAATGACGGGTTTCCGTCTTCCCGGGGTCTTCACATCGAATGTCTGCCGTCGAATTCGAGCTAGAAGGCGATTCTCCGGCGTGAGAGTGACTCCACCTACCGTAGTCCGGCATTCCGTCGTGCAGTGTGTAAAAAAATTCTTGTCACGCTACCTCGTGGTGCCGTTGCCGAAGGCGTAGCATTAATAACGCATGTGGCCTCGCTGCCCTCCAACCCCCACACCAACGGCCGCCGGCTCACAGTCCATTTCTGCACAACGCAAAGCAGCAGCTGCGCGTCTCTGCCCACCTTCGAAGAAGCTGCCACGGATCCCATTCTGGACCGGAGTAGAAGGCGATTCTCCGGCTTACACAAATTGGTCAAGGCCAAAAAGCGAGTTCCGAAGCGGTCTGATGAGAGTCGGCTGTACCGAAGCAAAACGTTCCGAAACGTCCGCCGAATTTGATTTCGGTGATCGGAAAGGACCTGACAAGGACGAAGCGAAAACGGGCCGTTTTCCACGGTCTCTGGGACTACGACGGAAGCAGGCCCTTTTTCGAGCTTTCTGCCTTTTGCTGCCGCATTCAACCGCAGAGAAAAGCAGAGCTGCATTTGCACTTCTCTCATAATATTATACAATTGATACCCCCGAGAACTCGTATTGCGTAGTTTCTGCTGGGGCTTGTAAAACGGCGAAGGCTACATTTTGTAAGTGTATTGGATTCTTTCGCCGCAGTGTCAAGTTATATAAGCCCTGTCAGGACCGTTAGACACTCAGTTAGCCACCAGCTGCATATGGAGTCTGAATATGTAGCCCTACCCCGTATTGCGTAGTTTCTGCGTATAAGCGAACTTTGAGTGCGCGAGCCCCTTCGAAGAAAGGTCCATCACACATTGCGTAGTTTGTTGCGGAGTTCTTGCGTACTTCGTCACTTCAGTTTTCGGGGGTACCAATAATTGTTCCATTTCAATAGATTCAATCTCCATACGCTAGGCATGATGTCGGCTTGCCATGTAGCAATATTGACTGATGATTCAGTACCTGTCGTCTGCTCCCCTCTCCCACTCCGTTACCGTGTTTACACACCGTCCGGGGCAACAAGGTTCAAAGGTGTAGTGTGGTACTCATCGGCACCGGTGACTACCCGCTATCGCAACAATATTCCAAATCTCAGAGGAGGTAAATGTGCTGTAGCCCACACGAAACACAGGTAAATCTGCGTTTAGTGGCGGGCGTAAGCGCTCAACAAGTGTCCAAGGCGTGGTATCAGGGATAAGCTTCCATTTCCACATTTGGACTATCGGTCCAAATTTGGGAAGGCTGGCGGGGAAAAAGAAGTAAAAAAATGGCACTCCACCCACCCAGGCAGAGGTGGCCGATGTGCAATCCAAGGGCCACTCAGGGCCCAGCATTGTCGTGAACGATACGTGGCGTCGCGCGCTGTTGAGTTCCAAAAAAACAAAATTCTGTAGCCAAATTCGGGACCGCGGTCCGAATCTGGCTTTCAGCGTGGCCCTACATGGATTCTGGCAGCGACAATATGTGTAGCGAAAACCCTGTCCTGGAGCAAAAACCCCCAAAGAAATGATCTCCGGGGCACAACAACGCCCCATCGGGAGCCGGTTCAGAGTCCACCAGTGCCCACGTGGGCGGTGTCTTCGGACAGCACCTCGTGATGGTCGCATCACAAAACAAAGAAGACAGTGAAATGGTCGTTACCTTGTCGGGTTTCGCTCACGAGCGTTTCCTGAACAATCCTTCACTAAATCCGCGATTAAATAACCTGGCCTCAGTGGTGCAAGCACCACGCGCTCTTCAAACCCAAGAAACATTTTCCCCCCTATGAAACTACACCACATATCTGTCTGCAGCGTGGCAAGTACAATGGCAAGTACCTCGTGTGACATATGTCCCCTTGCCGTTTAACCATGTATGGCAAGCACTGCAGTTCAGAAATGTCTATCAATCCTCTTTCGGCTTGTCGTACCACGGCACGACAACGCGATGTAAGAATCCTCCGAATAGCCCCTTTTGTTTTCCGGACAAACAACAATCACTTGTTTTACAACAAGTTATTTGCGCGTCGTGCCCCCTCTCCAGCTCAACCTCTCTCTTCCTTTTGAAAGCATGCAAATTCTGCAGCCAAGGCACGTGAGGGTGGGCAGGACTGGTAAGTACGGACAAGCAGGGCCAGCAAGTGGTTCGGGGTTCGGCAGGGCTAGGCTGTATCTAAACCCAACAGTTTTCCTGCGGTGTAAAAAGGGACAAACACCCTTTTAGGACGACGATACTCACGAACCAAGGCAGTCTCCCCAGCGGAAAGTGTTCTGATCCGGTGGAAACGAAGCATTGGAAGTTTACTATGATCATCAAATCCTACTCGGGTCCGTCGAAACTGACGAAAGCCACAGCCTCTGAAGGCCGCCAACACCACGACCCCGCACTGATTTTGAAGAGCTACGCAGCGGATCGGCAGCGAATCTGGGCAACGACACCCTGAACACCAAAATCAGCTAGCTATGTCACTAGAGCGGAGTGGTGCTCCGATTCAGAATGTGATTGACTCACTCTAGTGATTAGCGTTCTTGCCTTATGAATACCAGTCTCTTTCATTTGCCAGTCTTTGATTTTCATTTCATGCGTGGTTGACCATCATATTACCAACAGGAGAGGTAGTGATCCTTCCGTCCTCCTGGAGCTCTAGAGCTTCCAGGAGGGGAGGACCCCCTTTCCTATATTGGGCATGACCCCTTTTCCCGAACTGGGGGGGTCGGCGACGCGCACGCGACAACCCCCTCAGTGCGGTCGCCGGCGCCAGTGCCAACATGGAGGCACACGGTGGGAAGCTGTCAAAAGCCAGGAGAGCTGCCCCCCGAAGTGGCACCGACGCCCTCAAGTCCAAACCTTAAACGGTAACATACCCAGTTTCACTGGAGTGCCCGTTCCCGGCGAGCTACGAGGGAACGAACCTGTAAGAGTGCCAACGCTACTCTTTCAGTAACGTACATATGGTACGATGCCAAAAGGGGGGGGGGGGGCAGTGCTGATACTAAGCCTGAGACCCAAAACGAAGTTGCTAACCCTGGGTGGGGGTGGGTACCCCCCCCCCTCCTGGTGCAACCCACTGTGGACCTACTGTGGGACCCACCTTATCTAAATTCTCTAAGGTGAAATGGTGGAAAAAGTGGGTCAAAAATCTTTTTTTTCGAGTGCTTTTTTGGGAGGATTTGGGCCAAAAAAAAATTTTTTTTTCTTGGTCGCTGCTGAGGAAACCACCTTAGAGCGGTCACCACCCTGCTGCACACAGGCCCTGCAGGAGGGGGGGGGGGTGTTTAGGGGGGGGGGGGTACCCACCCACCCCTCGTTGCCGTCCGGCTGACAACGATGCCGAGTTTAGGGGCCTTAGCATCAGCACTGGGGGGGGGTTTGGGCAGATGTTTTATGGCATAGTAAGATACTGGGCATGTGGGGTATGGGACCCATATCCCCCCAGAAACCATTTTTTCGGGCCGGTTTTGGGGCCAAATGCCCTCGGAGAGCCTTTTTCTGAGCGCAAAACTCTGTTTCTGTGGGTTTCGAGGCCCCGCACGGTGCACTCCAGCATCGTGTGGGGGTGTTAACTGTGCGGCCAAAGTGTCGGGCGTGGGCACACCTGCTAGATCCAGTGTGCCACACCCGCAAATCCAGCGTGAAATCCACTGACACCCAAAAATCCAGTGCGGAATCCAGTGTGACACCCGCAAATCCAGTGTGAAACCCACTGTACACCAGCTAAAACAGTTCCCCAAGTTGGATCGAGTCACCTGTCGTCCAACGCAAATCAATCATCAAGGAGGCGAGGCCCCTGGTTGTTAAAAAAGCTGACCCCAGGTTCTTCTGGCAGTATTGGCAACTTTTATTGGCAGAAATCGGCTTGTCGGATCGAAAGAAGTGAGTTTGCTGCTGGTAACCTCACGAAGGCGATGGTTAATCGTGTTCCCTTCTGCAGGTGTCGCACACGTCCGGCCAGGTGTTCGAACCGGGCACCACGTAGCTGGCGGTACGTGGTGTACGACACCTTTGCCGTTAGTTGGCCTTCTTCGTCCACCAGCCTGTGCTAGAAGGATTTGTGCGACGAACGTCTTGTGCACGACAGCTTTTCCGTGACCCACGACGTCGGTGGTTGCCTCCACGAGATCGTCGAATGCCTGCTGCCTCATGGGTCACCTTTGTCGGTCGCCCTCTGTACAGAGACCCCGGGCGCAATCGGGTCAACTCCTGCAGCTTTCATCAGAAAGGCTCTCGTCGCTCTAAAATGTCTCCGCATGGAGCCTTGTGACCTATCGTACTTCGTGTGCATCTTGCCTTGCAAATTTTTGAGCCAATTCTTCGAACGAAACGCATTTACGAGTCACGCATTCTGAGAACAGAGTTAAGTTCCTGTTCTGGGTGGGTGCTGCCGCATTGTACAGTCGTAACCCTACCTGGGGCCTCAAAGTCCACAACAACTGAGTTTTGCGCTCAGAAAAAGGTTCTCCGAGGGCATTGGACCCCAAAATTGGCCCGAAAACATGGTTTCTGGGGGGGTATGGGTCCTATACCCCACATGCCCAGTATCTGACTATACCAGAAAACATCTGCCCAAACCCCCCCCCCCCCCCTTTTGGCATCGTCTCATATAAAAGGTGTCACGGGATAAGCCGGCAGTCGCTGCTTAACTGTGGTACCTGCATTTCAAGTTCACACTGCTTAACAGCATGTTAATCCACGTGGTTCATGTACTTAAAAGAACTCAATGCTTAACGGCTTATCACGTGGGCGGCCCTGAGATTACCCCCTCAGGTGACACCACTTTATCTTTAGCCATACTACAACTCCCTTGTCGTGTGAGGCTGCTGTCGGAATCCGGTGCCCTAACGCCAGCTACACAGCCCAGTACCCAGCGTGCTGGGCCTCAGGCACAGTCGGCTGCCAGACAAAGAACCGAAAGGATCCCAGTGTACTGTGATCACCGAACACGTGTTGAACGGACGTGCTGGGTACATCATGGGTCCACCTCCTACACGAAAGGACCCACGAACACAGCAGGAAAAAATAGTCCTGAGTGAAAACAAACAACACACGGGGGGGGGGTGCAGAAGCAAAGAACAAATCGGAATGTGCTTGGTATAAACGCAGCCCCCTCCTCTCCTCCTCCCTTCCCAAAAGGCGAAGGGAAAGGAAGACCGACGGGTGCACGATGGGCATCGAAGGCTGCCCTGTGGCGGCGTGCGACCGGTTCCGGAGCGAGTTGGTGCAGACGGGCGTCACCCTGAACAGGGTGCGGGAGAAGAACGCGCAGCTGCGGGCCGAGCTGGAGGGCGTCCGGAGGCGGGTCGGCAAGGACCTCGCCGAAGTGCGGGCCGTGCTGGTGTCGGGCGACGCTTTTCGCAGTTCCGTAAGTCGGTGCCGCTGTGCAACCTGCACGGCTCGAAGCGGCCGTCCCTCGGTGGGCCCAGCCAGCCCCAAATGCGCCTTCTGCAACCCAGCCTGCTGTAACTACCGAACACGTGTTGAACGGACGTGCTGGGTAGATCATGGATCCCACCCCCTACACGACAGGACACACAAACACAACAGGAAAAAAATAGTCCTGAGTGAGAGAAGAAGAAGAAAAAAGAAAAAAAGAAAAAGGCCGCACCTGGTGCAGGATAGTGACGGTCAACCACAGCTTGCAAGGCTTGCTGCAAGCAGCTAATATTTACGCCGCGAGTGTTTTGTAACTCCAGCTTCTGAACTCGGCTGGACGCCACCGTATGTAGTATAAAAACGCAGCCCCCTCCTCCTCCTCATCCTCCTCATCCTCCTCCCCAAAAGGCGAAGGGAAAGGAAGACCGACGGGTGCACGATGGGCATCGAAGGCTGCCCTGTGGCGGCGTGCGACCGGTTCCGGAGCGAGTTGGTGCAGACGGGCGTCACCCTGAACAGGGTGCGGGAGAAGAACGCGCAGCTGCGGGCCGAGCTGGAGGGCGTCCGGAGGCGGGTCGGCAAGGACCTCGCCGAAGTGCGGGCCGTGCTGGTGTCGGGCGACGCTTCGCAGTTCCGCACGTCGGTGCCGCTGTCCAACCTGCACGGCTCGAAGCGGCCGTCCCTCGGTGGGCCCAGCCAGCCCCAGATGCGCCTTCTGCCGAACCCAGCCTGCTGTAACTACCGAACACGTGTTGAACGGGCGTGCTGGGTAGATCATGAGTCCCACCCCCTACACGACAGGACACACAAACACAACAGGAAAAAATAGTCCTGAGTGAGAGAAGAAGAAGAAGAAGAAAAAGAAAAGGAAAAAAAGAAAAAGGCCGCTCCTGGTGCAGGAACGTGACGGTCAAACACAGCTTGCAAGGCTTGAGTCGGAGACAGCACAGTACTACAACCCCGTCCGCTCTGCCCTGCGGCTGACCGTCTCGACGAGCTTGTGGTCAGCGCAAGCGCCAAGCCCCAAGGTGCGCCACGCCTTGATGCTTTAGTTTGGGAAATCGGTAGCCACTTGAGCCGTAGGCCCGTGGCTCTGCAGTACCGCCGAACACGTGAAGCTTGGCTCCCGTGAAGCAGGCTTTCCCTGGTACCGTACAGTCCTGAGTGAAAAAAAAAAAAAAAAGGTGTAATTCCCTTATATCCCAACACTTGAAATTTTGTTCCCTTATATCCCAATGGGATTGCCTTGGGCAAGGCAATCCCATTGGGATATAAGGGAACAAAATTTGTTGGTTGGGATATAAGGGAACAAAATTTGTTGTCCCATTGGGATGTAAGGGAACAAAATTTGTTGACCACAGAACCTGGCCACCAGTCAGTCCGACCAGCCTGGACAGACCAGACAGCCTGGACATCCTGGACAGCCTGGACAGCCTGGACAGCCTGGACAGCCTGGACAGCCTGGACAGCCCGGACAGCCTGGACAGCCTGGACAGCCTGGACAGCCTGGACAGCCTGGACAGCCTGACCAGACCGGTCAGTCCAACCAGCCCGGACTGACCAGACAGCCTGGACTGACCAGACAGTCCGACCAGCCTGGACAAACCAGACAGCCTGGACAGCCTGACCACCAGTCAGTCCGACCAGCCCGGACTGACCAGACAGCCCGGACAGCCTGGACAGACCAGACAGTCCGACAAGCTTGGCAGGCTGGTGACCAGTCTAGTCCGGCTGACCCAGAGTCCGACCAGCCTGGACTGCCTGACCAGACCAAGCCCTGGCGGTTGGTGCTGCAAGATCAACAGGAAGGGTGGGTCTTCTAGGTCCTTGGTTTCTTTCAATGGGAAGAACGGGAACAAAATTAGTTACCCAATGAACAGATGCAGAACCTGTCCTGCTGTAGGAAGGTACAAGGTTGTTAAAAGTCCACACGAATCACAGGAGGTAGGACATGATTCATGGATTAAGTTTGAAAGTACGAATCACAGGACGTGGAACATGATTCGTAGGACCGCTGAGCACAAAGTTACCAAGTTTTCAAAACACCGCAACGGAGCAGGCGCCCGGCAGGCAATAGGCTCGGTCAGGACTGATCCCTCACACCGAAGTGATCACGGGTTGCCTTGTGAGCGTAGATGCGCGGGGCTGAACTCAGGCTGCATGAGTGGGTTTTGTCAGGTAACAATGGCCCTCCACACCGGATCTCAAGAGTAAGCTTCGTTTCCAAAAGTCGTGATCAAGTCTGTATACCCACAGAAGGCGCGAACTTAACGCAAGGACCCTTCAGACGTGGAACGCATTGGTCAGAAAAGCAAACACCGCAACGGAGCAGGCGCCCGGCAGGCATTAGGCTCGGTCAGGACTGATCCCTCACACCGAAGTGATCATGGGTTGCCTTGTGAGCGTAGATGCGCGGGGCTGAACTCAGGCTGCATAGTGGGTTTGCGGAACTGCCGTAGCATCGATCAGCGAGTAAACGTATCCATCCCTGGCCGTGGCGCTCGATGGCTTCGGTAAACCGCATCGCGTATACAGACGAGACTTGACTCCGTACTTAGAGAGCGAATTCCGTCGATCATGGTGCAGATGACTTTACGCAGGACGATGCAATATTACCCCTCCCTTCCCTCTTTGCCCTCCCGAAAAGAAAAGGCGTCGTTGAGCAGAGTGTAAAAAAGGATACGGGTGCACGAGCACGCGGGGCTCATGCAGATGGAAAAAATCGGCCAATTTATCCGTAACGTAAAACACGCAACATGCAAGAAGCTGCAGCGCAACCGGATGCGAAGTAGGGCAGTGCTAAACATGTGCTGACTGCTTCCAGGATTGAAATTGCTGGTGCTGGTCCTGCTGCCAATCTTGTTACGACGGTTGCTTCCTCTTCCTCTGGCCGCATGACCACAAGGGCCGAAGTGGCAGTAAAATTTGAGAAATTGAAACCTCATTTTGGAGGTAAACGCAGCCTCAGAATTGGAATTTTTTTGTTTCAACGGCACCAAACGTCCCCGAATAGTCACTTTGACCCCCGGGAAAATTTTTTAAAGGGGTCCCCCAAAAATCGTCATGACCACAAATTTTGTTCCCTTATATCCCAATGGGACAACAAATTTTGTTCCCTTATATCCCAATGGGATATAAGGGAACAAAATTTGTTGTCCCATTGGGATATAAGGGAACAAAATTTGAAGTGGTGGGATATAAGGGAAATTCACCAAAAAAAAAAAAAAAAAAAAACACACGGGGGGTGCAAGCAAAGAACAAATCAGATTGTGATTTGTTCTTGTGATGGTATTCCCCTATATACTGCAAGCAGCTATTATTTACGCCGAGTGTTTTGTAACTCCAGCTTCTGAACTCGGCTGGACTCCACCGTATGTAGTATAAAAACGCAGCCCCCTCCTCCTCCTCCTCATCCTCCTCCCCAGAAGGCGAAGGGAAAGGAAGACCGACGAGTGCACGATGGGCATCGAAGGCTGCCCTGTGGCGGCGTGCGACCGGTTCCGGAGCGAGTTGGTGCAGACGGGCGTCACCCTGAACAGGGTGCGGGAGAAGAACGCGCAGCTGCGGGCCGAGCTGGAGGGCGTCCGGAGGCGGGTCGGCAAGGACCTCGCCGAAGTGCGGGCCGTGCTGGTGTCGGGCGACGCTTCGCAGTTCCGCACGTCGGTGCCGCTGTCCAACCTGCACGGCTCGAAGCGGCCGTCCCTCGGTGGGCCCAGCCAGCCCCAAATGCGCCTTCTGCCGAGCCAGGCCGGCGGCGGCGGCAGGAGCATCCGCGACGGCGGCGCTGGCAACAGCAGCAACGGCAACGACCGCAGCCTGGGCGGCGGCGGCGGCGGCGGCAGCACCGGCGGCGGCAGCAACGTTCGCAGCGGCTGCAACGGCAGCAGCGGCAACGGGGACAGAAGCGGAAAGTGCAACGCCGGACAACCCGATGCCGACAGCGGCGGCGGCTACAACAGCGACAGCAACAACAACGACGGCGGCGGCGGACAGATGAGCAGCGGCAGCCGCGGCAACGACAACGCGGGCGGCGGTGCGAACGCCGGCTTCGGCAACGTCCGCAGCGGCAACGCGGACAGAGGCGGAACCTACAGCACCGGCAACCCCAACAACGACAGCGGCGGCGGCTGCAACAGCGACAGCAATAGCAACAACAACAACAACGGCGGCGGCGGCAGCAACAGTGGTCACAATCGCAACAACACCAGCTATAACAGCAACATCAACAACAACAACAACAACAACAACGGCGGTAGCAACGACGGCAGCGGCTACAACCGCAACAGCACCTACAACAACAACAGCAGCTACAACAGCAATAGCAACCCCAACAACAACCGCAGCAACAACGATGGCGGCGGTTGCCACCGCAGCAGCAACCGCAACAACAACAGCAGCAGCAGCAGCAGCAGCGACAACAACGGCGGCAACAACACCAGCAGCGGCTACAACCGCACCAACAACCCCGGCAGCACCAGCAACAACAACAACCACGGCACCAGCAGCTACAGCAACGAGCGCAGAGCAGCGCCATGTTTGGACGGCACGCCCACAACCAGCCAGTCGAGCTCCAACGAGAAGTCGGCGGCGCCGCGCGGTGCGGAGGAAGGCCGGCCCGACCCGGCGGCGGTGCCCGACGGCCGGCTGCACCGCACGCTGTCGAACGGCAGCGCGGACCGCCCCCCGCTGCCGTTGCCGCCGGTGAAGCGGCAGCCGCCGCCGCAGGCCCACGACGCACCCCCCGGCGCCCGCCCGAAAAGCAGGGCTCCGCCGCAGGAGGAGGGCAGCGCTCGGTTCGCCGACTCCGCCCGCCAAGCTGCCGCCGGAGGCCACCCCGCAGGTACAGTTTACTACTACTACTACTACTTTAGTATACGGTAGGAACTGGAGCAAAGCGCATGGCAGGATGAGCACACCACCCGAGCCTACAACAGGAGAATTCGGGTGGGTTGAGGTGGGTCTACTGAGAATTTTTCTTCCCGCCCTCCCTTGCCCCCCAATGTGTTCTCGCCTGGTTGGCCCATTGACATGGTCAACAAGGCACACTCTATCCTAGGGGGCTCTTGCTGCCGGGATCCGTGCTTGCCACGATAGCACGCGGGAAAAAAGGATGGGAACCCCCAGCCTTTCTCACCCTTCTTAGTTGTAACGCCTTTATACCCCCCCCACAAAATACATTTGCGATATATCCTGCTTCGAACAAATCTTGTGCCCTTATAGCCTACTTCAAACAAATATTGTGCCCTTGTATCCCAAACTGGGGATGTAAGGGCACAATTTGTGACCGTTTGGGCCCAACATTTGGGTCCGAATCTTGGTTCCGCCGCACGCCCACAACCAGCCAGTCGAGCTCCAACGAGAAGTCGGCGGCGCCGCGCGGTGCGGAGGAAGGCCGGCGGCGGCGGAGCCCTGCTTTTCGGGCGGGTGCCGGGGGGTGCGTCGTGGGCCTGCGGCGGCGGCTGCCGCTTCACCGGCGGCAACGGCAGCGGGGGGGCGGTCCGCGCTGCCGTTCGACAGCGTGCGGTGCAGCCGGCCGCCGCGCACCGCCGCCGGGTCAGCCGCTCGGTTCGCCGACTCCGCCCGCCAAGCTGCCGCCGGAGGCCACCCCGCAGGTACAGTTTACTACTACTATCCGCGCCAGCGCCCTGCGGGGACTTGTCGGCCAACGGCCTCGATCGGTGCTATAACCGAAACCGCGGCCTCAGGGCCCACAACCAACAGATCAGACGCCACCACCGAACGGTGAACGTGTGCAATAGCGACGGACGGCGCCTGCTCCCAGCGGAAGCGCGGACGCGACGAAGAGCGAGCGGGTGGGAGCGCAAGAAGCCGAAGCCGCAGCAGCCGCCGCTGAACGAGAAGCGCACCCCGAAAGTGGACAGCCCACAAACCCAACCGAAGCGGAGCCGCGAAGACGAGCAGGCTAGGCAGGGAACATAGAGAAGCCGCGAAGACGAGCAGGCCAAGGCAGGGAACATAGAGGAGCCGCGAAGACGAGCAGGCCAAGGCAGGAAACATAGAGAAGCCGCGAAGACGAGCAGGCTAAGGCAGGGAACATAGAGAAGCCGCGAAGATGAGCAGGCTAGGGCAGGGAACATAGCGAAGCCGCGAAGACGAGCAGGCCAAGGCAGGGAACATAGAGAAGCCGCGAAGACGAGCAGGCTAAGGCAGGAAACATAGAGGAGCCGCGAAGACGAGCAGGCCAAGGCAGGAAACATAGAGGAGCCGCGAAGACGAGCAGGCCAAGGCAGGGAACATAGAGAAGCCGCGAAGACGAGCAGGCTAAGGCAGGGAACATAGCGAAGCCGCGAAGACGAGCAGGCTAAGGCAGGGAACATAGCGAAGCCGCGAAGACGAGCAGGCCAAGGCAGGAAACATAGAGAAGCCGCGAAGACGAGCAGGCCAAGGCAGGGAACATAGAGGAGCCGCGAAGACGAGCAGGCTAAGGCAGGGAACATAGAGAAGCCGCGAAGATGAGCAGGCTAAGGCAGGGAACATAGCGAAGCCGCGAAGACGAGCAGGCTAAGGCAGGGAACATAGAGAAGCCGCGAAGACGAGCAGGCTAAGGCAGGAAACATAGAGAAGCCGCGAAGACGAGCAGGCTAAGGCAGGGAACATAGAGAAGCCGCGAAGATGAGCAGGCTAAGGCAGGGAACATAGCGAAGCCGCGAAGACGAGCAGGCTAAGGCAGGGAACATAGAGAAGCCGCGAAGACGAGCAGGCTAAGGCAGGGAACATAGAGGAGCCGCGAAGACGAGCAGGCCAAGGCAGGAAACATAGAGGAGCCGCGAAGACGAGCAGGCCAAGGCAGGGAACATAGAGAAGCCGCGAAGACGAGCAGGCTAAGGCAGGGAACATAGCGAAGCCGCGAAGACGAGCAGGCTAAGGCAGGGAACATAGAGAAGCCGCGAAGACGAGCAGGCCAAGGCAGGGAACATAGAGAAGCCGCGAAGACGAGCAGGCCAAGGCAGGGAACATAGAGGAGCCGCGAAGACGAGCAGGCTAAGGCAGGGAACATAGAGAAGCCGCGAAGACGAGCAGGCTAAGGCAGGGAACATAGCGAAGCCGCGAAGACGAGCAGGCTAAGGCAGGGAACATAGAGAAGCCGCGAAGACGAGCAGGCTAAGGCAGGAAACATAGAGAAGCCGCGAAGACGAGCAGGCTAAGGCAGGGAACATAGAGAAGCCGCGAAGATGAGCAGGCTAAGGCAGGGAACATAGCGAAGCCGCGAAGACGAGCAGGCTAAGGCAGGGAACATAGAGAAGCCGCGAAGACGAGCAGGCTAAGGCAGGGAACATAGAGAAGCCGCGAAGACGAGCAGGCCAAGGCAGGGAACATAGAGAAGCCGCGAAGACGAGCAGGCTAAGGCAGGGAACATAGAGGAGCCGCGAAGACGAGCAGGCCAAGGCAGGAAACATAGAGAAGCCGCGAAGACGAGCAGGCTAAGGCAGGGAACATAGAGGAGCCGCGAAGACGAGCAGGCTAAGGCAGGGAACATGGAGGAGCCGCGTGTTGCTGTGCGGCATGCCTCTAAAAGCAACCCATACCCACGTAGCCCTTCCTTGCTCCAAGAGAACTCATTTAACAAAACGTCATCCGAAGACCCTATCATCCCGGAATCCCAAGCGAACTCACCTCCAAAAGTTGATGCTGGTAAAAAGCATGCACGAGAGACATTGTTCTGCCTACTACTACTTATTATTATATATCAGACGAAGCATTAAATTCACCCCCCCCCCCGCAGGCTCGTACTCAGGCTCGGTATCCGACCCCACGCAGGAGACGCTTTTCTCGCCTTACCAGTCGTTCGCCGACGCCCAGTGGCAGTCGATGCTGCGGACGGTCCCGGAGAGAGAGCGGCGGCCGTCGGACTACGACCCCGCCCCCACGCAGCCGATGTCGCCGAGGCAGGCCGATCCGAAGGATCCGCACAGCAACAGCAACGGCAGCACGCTGCCGCGCCTCGATTCCTCGCAGCAGCAGCAGCAGCAGCAGGCCAGGCGGCGGGCGCCGCCTGTCGCCGCCGGCGACGCGTCGGACGAAAACTTCTCGGCTTCCCTCAAGCAGCTGCTGGACCACCACCGGGCGGCCAACCAGATGCGGCCTGCTGTAGCTCGCTCGGACCCCGCGTCGTCTCACGGGCTGCGTGAGGGGTCGGACGTCGGGCGGCAGAAGCGCTGCCCGCAGGCGTCGTCGGAAGAGTTCGACGGAGGCAGCAAGTTCAGCGTGACGGCGGTGTCCCTGAGTGACTTGATGGCCTCCGCCAAGGACAGGGCGCGGGCGGGCGTCGCGGGCAACAACCCGAGCGCCAACGCTTCCAACGACTCGCTCAACGTGACGCCGGGGCTCGACGGCAGGGCTTTGAACTTCTCCGCGGAATCGCCGCTTTGAGATATGGCGTACAGATTGTGCTTGTTGTGAGGTTGAGCTTCGTGTGTGGTGGGATCGTCGGAACCAGAAAAGCATAGCATACACCGTAGCTCGAGAACTTGCAGACGCAGAGAAACACCAATTCTGTTTTTCTGCTGTCAAAGTGCGGGGCTCGACGGCAGGGCTTTGAATTTCTCCGCGGAATCGCCGCTTTGAGATATGGCGTACAGATTGTGCTTGTTGTGAGGTTCTGCTTCGTGTGTGGTGGGTGCGTCGGAACCAGAAAAGCATAGCATACAAGGTAGCTCGAGAACTTGCAGACGCAGAGAAACACCAATTCTGTTTTTCTGCTGTCAAAGTGCGGGGCTCGACGGCAGGGCTTTGCACTTCTCCGCAGAATCGCCGCTTTGAGATATGGCGTACAGATTGTGCTTGTTGTGAGGTTGAGCTTCGTGTGTGGTGGGAGCGTCGGAACCAGAAAAGCATTGCATACACCGTAGCTCGAGAACTTGCAGACGCAGAGAAACACCAATTCTGTTTTTCTGCTGTCAAAGTGCGGGGCTCGACGGCAGGGCTTTGAATTTCTCCGCGGAATCGCCGCTTTGAGATATGGCGTACAGATTGTGCTTGTTGTGAGGTTCTGCTTCGTGTGTGGTGGGTGCGTCGGAACCAGACACCGTAGCTCGAGGACTTGCAGACACAGAGAAACACCAATTCTGTTTTTCTGCTGTCAAAGTGCGCAAACGAAACTGGGAACTCTGTGGCTGTTCTCCCAGGCAAGACTTTGAGGTCGGCCCGCGAGACTACGACCGGCGGCTCAAACCGGATCCGAAGGATGTGAACAGCAGCAGCGGCGCCGGCAGCGGCACGCAAGCCCAGCCTCTACTCCTCGCAGGAGCAGCAGGCCAGGCGGCGGCCGCCGTCCGGCGCCGCCGGCGAAGCGCCGGACGAGAACTTCTCGGTCTCCCTGAAGCAGCTGCTGGACCGCCGCAGGGGAGTTTCTGCTCTTCGTATTGTCTGACGAGAACTGCCTAGAAGAAAGGGAGAAGTAAGAATGTTCGTATTGTCTGACGAAAACTGCCTAGAAGAAAGGGAGAAGTAAGAATGTTCGTACTGTCTGACGAGAACTGCCTAGAAGAAAGGGAGAAGTAAGAACACGTCTTCGTAACTGATTGCACTCGCGCAAGGGAATGATGAGTGACTGCCTGAACCCGGGGAAACGAGCTTGGGCGAGGTCACCGAGGGGTTAGGGAGGGTGGGAAAACTCGACTGTTTCTTTGAACCAACCACACCCTGAAGGCTGTGTAGAGTTCTCTAATCGACTTTTCGTAGTGCATCAACTCCCTCAGTGAAACTGTGAAAGTGTCGCTGCTCACCAGCAAGATCCGTCCTGACGTGGCCTCGGCCAGCTCCGGCTGCTGCCCCTGTACACCTGCTGAGTGGGGTCAGCCGAGAGGAACAGCACCGAAAGAAAAAGCGAAAAAGAGTAGAAAATACGAAAGCAATCACAATCAATATAGAGGCGCGCGCGCTGTAGTAGAAGTCCTGGACACATAGAATCGGAACCCGCAAGCAACGCACGCCCGGCCAGCTTGCTGTTGAGCACCTTCGGCGCGTCAATGTGCTGCCTAGCAGTTGCTTGCACGTTTCTGAGGGAACTCCCCCGTCCACTCGCCAGAAGCCGGGATGGATGGATTACGCACAAACAAAAACCTTAACTCTAAGAGGGACACGTGTCAGTTAGACTTTGGCGGACACTTGCCGGCATAGCAGAGAACCCCCCCCCCCATACCGTAGTAGCACGGGTGGTCCTGGCTGTGACGAGCTACGAACAGCCGCCTGACAAACCAGACTCACACCGCAGTCCTGTCTGCAGACACTCAGGTTTCGCGCTGATGATGGTCCGCCTTATGTGTCCGTGGCTTAAAGGACCGAAACACGAGACGGGACCAGTGCGGTGTTGAGCACATACCCATTCCAAGCACGTTCTTGCAAACCCGGACACTGTCCGCCAAAGTCTAACTGACACGTTCCCAGAATGCAAATGTCGGTCGAGAGCAATGCCAGACTGCCCGGAAGCGGAAAGCAGCAGGCGGGAATGTGACGCGTAGCGTGCAGCGTATCGCCAGATTCACTGCGTCCTAGTTTGCGACGCTATAAGTCGGTCCGTCCTTATCCCCATGGGACTGCAACGAATTGCCTGCCGCTGTTTATTATGGTGTACCAGGTCCATCCCTATTCCCTGGAGCTGCATCGATTTGCCTCGAGCTGCAGTTTGACGGTCTGTCACGACCTATCAGGAGGGGGATGGACAACGCGCTCAGGAAAGTGCACAACGAACCGCCAGACCCGCGGGAACGCTAGAAGCACAGCATTCTTTCAAAAGAGCGTTTTACCACCTTGCGCGGTGGCACGGGATGTTTGGCAGCCGCGTGCATGTTAATCCGTGTGGTTCATGTACTTAAAAGAACTCAATGCTAAACAAACATAACGTGGGCGGCGCCGAAGCTTTACCAGCTTCGGCTGACACCATTTGCGCGCTTAACCATGGTTAAGAAGACGGCTGAAAGCACAGACGCAAAGATAGCTCAAAGCATTTGCAAAATAACACGAAAAGCCTCTAGGCAAAAACCCCGTTTTCACATTTCTTGTACAAGCACGTGCTTTGCAGGATATACTTGAGGAGACTGCCAGTTGCGAAAATCTCAACGTAGGTATATAAGTGCTGCGGCCCGCGCGAAACGCAGGTAAATCTGGGTTTAGTGGCCGGGCGTAAAGCGTCCAACAAAAAAGACCCACCTTGAAGTTGTATTGTTCCCTCCCCCTTCCAGCCTCCGTCGAAATGAGCACAAGGCAGTCCCTCGAGTATTCCCTTTCTCTCGCTCTCGATTCGGCATTCCCGTACTTTTTCCGAACCTACAGACAGGCACGGGACTAGATGACTCCCGCCCGCAGTGTGCCCCTAGCCAAGTGTCTTCCGTTGAAGGCCCTACCCTTTGCCGTTTCCCATCCTCAGCACGAGTGACATAAAAGGTCTCAGGTCCGGCGGTGGAATAGGGATCTCCGTCGGAAGCTCAGTCTCTTCTGCCGGCGGCGGCCACCCCGCAGGCAGAGTTGGGGAATTTTGCTCTGTCACGTCACTGTTCACTGTAGCACGCAGGAAAAGGAAGGGAACCCCGGGGTCATATCATATATATATATATATATATATATACATATATATGAGTCGATGCCAAAAGGGGGGGGGGGGGGGGGGGGTAGGGGGGGTCAAAAGCTGTCAAAATAGGTCATTTTTTTGGGAACCACATAGGGGCTCCTAAAAGGCAATAAAATTTGGTAAACCGCCCCAGAACCGTATAGAAATGCCTAAAACATGCTTTTTGGCTGCTGAAGTGCCCCGAAAAGGCCTTTTTACGAGTGCCCAATTTTTGGACTCAGGGTGGACACCGTTTGGTACCGGTGTTCTTCTTTTTAGGTGACAACCCCAAAAATAGTGACAGCATGAACCGAAGAAGGAAAACAACACTGCCCAAACCTATGTATTTTTACTCAAAAGACTTTCCTGAGAGTTGGGGATGGTGGGGCTTCGTAGGAGGCATCGACAAGCGACTCAATGAGGTACGGCTTCGTAACGTGCCGCCCCCTCGAGTCCTTGACGTCAGCGCCAGCTTTCGTAGTGGCCTGTGTCGTGTAGCGTGCTACCGCAAGCTGCAGATACCCTGCCCTGAGCTGCTATGTCGTGGCAGTCCTATAAATCCACCGCCGAACCTTTTCGTTCAAGTCCAGTTTTCTATTTTTGTTCAAGCTCAACGTGCGTTGGGGTTAGGTACCAGAGATACACCCCGGTGACCAGTATTGTCTTCCGTGCGTGTGCAATGCGACCCTTTCGGGGTGGTGTACGAAAGGCGAACTTGAATAAAAGACACTGTCGCGTGCATCCCTTCAACAAAAACGTTGGGATCTGGAAAATCCCACTACGGATGAGAGCATCTCATTGTTTTTCTCGGAAAGACATCGAACTTTGTGAATATCGCCCCAGCAGCAGTTCGGGGAAGAGCTGCTGCCTGCGGTGTCAACAACACCTCAGCTTGCGCAAGACTCAGAGAGCCTTTTGGGACGTTGTTAACCATCCAGACGAGCAACGTTCATAGCTGCCTTCCTCCTGGGTGTCGTTTGCCCTTTTGTTGCTTCCATTTGTGGCTGCCTGCACGTGATTGTAGCCTCATCTTTGCATGGTATGAACAGTGAAGCACACACACAGGCAGCTAGCCGGTACCAAACGGTGTCCACCCTAAAACCATCAACTAATACACCCCCCCCTGGGCCATTTTCCATGAAACTTTCCCCAAAAACACGTTTCCGGGCATTTCTGAGGCGGGTTGCAGGTTTTTTTAGCCTTAAACTGCCGTTAAGTCTACAGGCTGAAAATGTCACCATTTTGACGCAAAAAAAGACCTTTTGACCCCCCCTAGGGGCATGCATAAAAATAAGAATCGGCCTTCTGGGGGGGCGTTACCCGTTACCCGTTACCCGTCCTTATTTTTATCCGACTGTGGCTGAGGTGGGCTGCTCCTGAGGCCCAGCATGGTGGGTGCGTTGCTGCGGCCCAGCGCGCCGAGTGGACTGCGCGTGGACTGCGCCGGGGCCCGGCGTGCGTGAGGCCCAGTACGTCGGGTGGACTGTGCCTGAGGCCCGGCATACTGGGTGGGCTATTGCTGAGGTGGACTGCCGAAGCCCAGCACGCTGGGTGGACTGTGGCTGAAGTGGACTGGGCTTGAGGCCAGCGCGCCTGAGGCCCAAACGCTAAAACAAGAAGAACGCTGAGACCAAAAAGAATGCTCAAGACTCACGAAAGATGACACTAGGTGGAATGCCGAAGCCCAGCACGCTGGGTGGACTGTGGCTGAAGTGGACTGGGCTTGAGGCCAGCGCGCCTGAGGTGCAGCATGCTGGTGGACTGCGGCTGAGGCCCAAACTGGACCAAAAAGAATGCTCAAGACTCACGAAAGACATACAAAACAAAATGAGTACTGCAAAAACGCAGCCAGCAAAGTACTCGGAGTTCTGATCGGACTCGATACGAAAGGGAGGGGCGAAAGAGACGGGGGGGGGAGGGGCTGAAGTTGGCAATAAAGCACAAGCGACGGCACCAAAGAATCAGCAACACGTGCCGAAGATGGTTGAACTCTCAAAGAGCCGGATGGAGGAGGTGCTTTCAAAACCTCGGGACTGTACAAAGGGCGAAGGGGCACGGAAATGGTGCTGCTCGTAGCGAACCCCGAGGGCTGGTACTCAAAAAAACACTGGTAAGAGCTCGGTGTCAGCCTCAAGAAAAAAACGAGATGACCCTGAAGAACGATGAGGATCCTATTTTCGGCGCGCTCTTTTTCTGACATTCTTTGGGCTGTCTTCTGTTTCCTCGCTTTCTTCATCTTCTTCAAGGTCCTCGTTTTCAGACTCCTCTTCATCTTCTTCGCACTCTTCATCTTCTTCATCTTCCTCGCACTCCTCATCTTCCTCGCTGTCTTCTTCGTCCTCGTATTCGCGCAGGAGGCACTGACTTCGAAGGCCCTCTTCAATTACCTGTAACCGAGTGGGCTTTGGTCCTAGCCTCTTGCGGCCACCTCCTGGGGCTCTCCTCTTTCGATCACCAAAGAAAGAGCGCACTCCAGTCTGAACAAACTCGCGGCATGTAGCGGGGCTTGGTCCTAGTTCATGCACAAACAGCTCAGCCTCAAGAAGTGTGATACGAAGCTTTGTGCGAGACAGTCCAAGCCGCTGCCGTACCGCTGCAAAGTGAGATTCAATAGAACAGCACGACACACTGCCAAGTAGAGCTATTCCCTCAAGCACATCAGCAAGAAAAACGTTGTGCTCTATGTCCGTCTCGCGAAGACTGCATGTCACGCAGCGCAAGCTGGAGCCACTGCTCATCCCTGCCGCAAGGGCCTTGGCACTGCACCAGGCCTGTTTGAGGTCGATCCCTTCAGCACCCAGTCGTGAAAGGATTGGCCCCTGCAGTTCCTGAAGCTCATTGTTGCCGTACGCAGCAATCTCGGCAGTGCTCATGTTGCTTAGATCGAAGTAGAAAAACTTCAAGATCTTCAGAATAGCCCGTTGGTCATCGTTGAACTGCAACATGGTGTCAAAAGCTTCCTGCACAAGCTTATGGAGAGACTGCAAACCCGATGGTGCCTCGATTTGCAGGAGCACCTCTGTTGCAGAGCGTAGCTCGGCTTCAATGTGGACGACAGAAGTGCTTGTCGACTGCGCTGTGCGGCTCACCGGCGAGATCGCGGTAAACAGCTGGTCAAAGTACAGCAGCTGCTTCTGTACGAGCGGTTGCTTGAACTTGTGCACAAGTTTAGACGGGCCGCCCCTTGTCGGTCGCTTTGCCTGGCTGAGTTTTCTCTTGTACGCCCGTTTTTGCTGTTTGTCACCACCCTTTGAGGTCTTGAAGGCACGGCGATCACTTTCCAAATGTGCGATCCACAGCTTGTTCATACGCTGCACTCGA
Source organism: Diplonema papillatum (assembly GCA_030068145.1). Classification (NCBI taxonomy): domain Eukaryota; phylum Euglenozoa; class Diplonemea; order Diplonemida; family Diplonemidae; genus Diplonema; species Diplonema papillatum. The sequence continues at coordinate 43,602 of JAPJBO010000925.1, forward strand.
GAAAAGGTATTTTTCCACTTTGGAAGCCACCGGATGACGTGCCCCTGCTTTGGGCGAAGAACAGAAGCAGTGCGAGGCTGACCAGGGACAGCAGCGCTTATCGACGGGTTTTCTGCAGCAAACTCCTCTATGTCCCGGCATAGCAGTGATGAAGCTGCGTAAAACGAATCGATCGCTGCCACCATCGCAGCAATGGACTTGAACACCTTGGCTTCAGTGATAACCTTCAAGCACGTTTGGAGGTAATGCGCAAAATCCCACGTCTTGAACAGCCGGGCCCCTTTGTGCGCATCAGCAACAAGTCTCCCAAACAACCCGTTGTTTGCTCCTGTTAGGGCGCTTGCCCCGTCAGTCACTATACCGAGCAGTTGGTTCTGTGCAACCCCAACTTTGCGCAGAGCCGCGCACACCAGGCGATGGATGCATTCACCGTCCTCACGATCGCCACGCGGAATGGCAACCAACCCTACGAACACCTCAGTGTACTTCGAAAGCTCGTAGAATCGAATACGTACTTCGATCACTTGTTTTTTTGTAAGGGAAAGCGTAGCACCGTCAGTGCTGATCACGAAGAAAGAAACTGGAGCCAGACGCACATGCAACTGGAATCGAAGAATTCGTGCCCAAAGGTAGGTCATTTGTTTGATGTGCTCTTCGTTCCTGTACTGCGGATGCATGGCGATCCCCCGACTTACATCTGCGTCAAGCTGCCTCAGGCTTTGGGAGATCGAGAGTTTGTTGTGAAGGCTGACGTAGAAATTGACGTGCATCGACTCGAGGGTTGCGTCCTGCACATCGGCCTCTGCAATTTTGACTTGCTTCACAGCTTCGTTGGTACCGACCTTCAGCGCACCACTGTCGCCAGTCTCTGCAATTTCGTCCTCGTCGTCTTCCTCCTCATCCGTTTCCTCGTGCACGACACTCAGTGTCGGAAACGAGGGGCAGCAGTTGAACACCACACCCAGTACGGCAGCAGCAGAGACCACAGCACAGACCGTACGAATGCGCCTTAGAGCTGTTTTGTGGTACTCCCGTCCGAGGTGCTTGCTCTTCGCTGTTCGAAGCGGTGCTCCCCGAGAATTCACGGACCCCTTTAAAAACGCTTCGTTTTTTGGAGTAGAGCTCAGCACGCCAAGGCCGTGCGCGTCACGACAAACGATGCAGCCGATACCTTCCGGCGTCGAGAAAAAGACCTCTGCAAACTCGTCTGCAGGAGGTGCTGCCGGCTTCACAGGTTCTGCGCTCGCAGCTGCCTTTTGTTTGGGTGCAAACAGCGGGAAAACGCCGGTTGTCGGTCTTGGCTCTGAACGTGGGGGACGAAAGCGAAGGACAAAGAAATGTCCCATTTTTTGCCTTCCCACAGGGGGTGCAAACACAATGACAATTGTGCTTTCACACGCAGAGGCCATCAGTCTCGGAACACGCTGTGCATCCATTATCTTGATGGGCGTTGGATACTGCCTGCCGAGGTGGACAGTGCAGTCAGTCACCTCAACTGTCGTCAGGGCGAGGGGCGACTCGTCGTTGAGAGACAGTAGTAGCTCCTGTTTTCTCTCGTTCGAAAGCCAGCCAGGAGGAAACCTTTGCAGCCATGATTGAAGCTCCTTCAAAGTAGGCAGGCTCTGTACACTGTGTCCCCGAGCCAGCTGCCCGGCAACAAAGAGAGCGACGCTCCCACACTCAGCCCCCTTCTGCGCCTTCGCCTCGACCCTGTCGCCCTCCTTGCACCCTGCATCGATGAGCTGCTTGAAGAGGCGACTCTTCGTCTTTGCAGAATGGCTGCTCAGACTGTCGAATACATCAAACACCAGCATCAGAACTGAACGTCTTTGTCTTCACCACCACCCCCCCACCCCCGGATGTTTTTGGAGGGCCCCCCCTGGATGTTTCGAGGAGTCAGCCCAAGGGCAGGTAAGGGACAGCGGGAAATCTGTCAGCAGGTTATGGATGGATGGACGGGGAAGACGGAGGGGCAGCAAAGAAAGCCGTGTGGACAAGGAGCGGGTCACGATCACACAGGGGAGCCTAGACCCTGCCGCCTGCAGATTCCAAGGATAGCGTGAGCAGGTGACGTACCCTAACACCGAGCACGCTGGCTGGCACGCTGGCTGACTGCCGCCGACCACCCGTGGGGTGCGGGCCTGGCCTGGAGCATGTCGATATTTGGGTAGACTATGGCCGGCTGGCCCGCCATATTCGCCCTTGAAAGGAGGATCTGGGGTTTCTGTCAGCTCCTGAGCACATCCGGTCCATATGCCGGGGGTTAGGCATGTACATAATGTGACATCGCGTGTTCATAGTGTGGGTGACCCGGGATCCGGAGATACCCCCGTTACCCGTTACCCGTTACCCGTGGCCTTATTTTTATGCATGCCTAGGGGGGGGGGGGGGCAGTGCTGATACTAAGCCTGAGACCCAAAACGAAGTTGCTAACCCTGGGTGGGGGTGGGTACCCCCCCCCCCCCTCCTGGTGCAACCCACTGTGAACCTACTGTGGGACCCACCTTAGCTAAATTCTCTAAGGTGAAATGGTGGAAAAAGTGGGTCAATTTTTTTTTTTTCGAGTGCTTTTTTGGGAGGATTTGGGCCAAAAAAAATTTTTTTTTTCTTGGTCGCTGCTGAGGAAACCACACGGTGACTCCAGCCTCTGAGCTGGAGTGGATCGGGAGGTCCTAGGAGAGGGTGTGGTCACACCCGCAAAGGGCATGTGCCACACCCGCAAAGGGCATGTGCCAAGGGTGTGGTCACACCCGCAAAGGGCATGTGCCACACCCGCAAAGGGCATGTGCCACACCCGCAAAGGGCATGTGACACCCGCAAAGCGGGTGTGGAAACAGGGGATTTCGGTGGAAATACCTTGGTTCTCATCGGTATTCTGGACCGGCCTTGTTTCTTTTGGAATGCAACATGTTCCTTTTGAACCTCAACCCCCTCTGGATTATGTTTGTTGATTGAATTACCTCAGAATACGACTCCCAGTGCCCTTCTCTCATGGGGTTGGGCCAGTTTCGCTTGTTACTGGGGCCATGGTTTTGTATTGGGGTTTTTTGCTGTGTCTACCTTTTCTTGATTGTTAGACTCTATGTAGTGCAACAGCAGTGAATCGGAACTTGACAGATCGTGGGGTTCCACCGTTATCCACCGTTGTGTGGACCCCCAAACTGCAGACTGTAGGGGATTTCTTGTGGCGGCGGTCTGGATTTTGCGTCAGCAGGTGGACAACAACAAGGAGAAAAAGAACTCGAGAACAACCGGCGATAAAACAAACATAGCATAACTTTGTGGGAACTTACAAAGGAAGGAAGGACAGATCAAGTCTTCGATCAGAGCAAGTTATGTCATGTGCTGGCGGATGTGCCGTGTCCACGCACCCTTTGATCCAAGCTTTCTCCAGCACAGCTTGCATCGAAGAGGCTCATCGAAGAGAGCAGGATGCTTTTTTTGGACATGCTGACTCATTCCAGCTGCCTTTACTTTTACACGACATGCAGGGCATTCAGCCATGCAGTGGCATTGAATGCGGTCGCGATGTGCTGCGTCGATATGGGCAGCCATCGAGGATTCCACAGCTTTTTTGCCACAAAAGTCGCACGGCAAATATGTTTCCGTTTCTTCTTCCTCTTCCTCTTCGTCTTCTTCTTCGTCTTCGTCTTCTTCGTCGTCTGCTTTCTCCTCACACTCCTCTGCTGCATCGCTATCACCCGCTTCCTCCAATTCCTTCTGAGCTCTCTGCACGAGGTTCTTGGTGAGGTTCTTGTCTGGCACAAACAGCGGCAGTTGTGGGGGGGCTGTCGGCGCCTCGCAGTTGCACACACGAATCGTTCCAGTTCCACCCGCAAACCGGAACGCCGTATAGGGCCCCCCACGAAAGACGAAGTTGGTTTTCATTGCGGCAAGCTGCTCACAAAGAACGATAAGGGCTAGATTGCTACGCGCATTGCGGTGCAGGCAATCGCAAATCAAAACTGTTTGTTTTCCGCGAAAGCCTGTCTGGGACAGATCCGCAACCTTCCACGGAAGTCGGCGGGCTCTCCGTTTTTCCTCCGCGCATGCCAGATCTACCTCGCAGGTTTTTGGGCTGCTGATCATGGGCACGTCAGCTTTCCGCTCTCCGTTTTCTGCCTCCTCAGCTTCATCCGAACACTGCAATGGAAGGGCATCCATGCGATCCCACCAATGGCTGAGGCTGTGGCAATACGCATTCGTTGTTGAGCCCTTTCGCACGCTTTCCATGAGGTGGAGGAAGATGTGCGCAGATAAACGGGCACGCAAAAAGGGGATGCGGGCGGCAGTTTCTTTTTGACCCCAGTAACGCCAGGGTACGTCCGAATACCGGAATTCGGCAAGGTCGCTTAGGCTGATGAATAGCCAGCGAAATGTTGGTGATAGCTCTCGTTGCGCCATCATGGAGACTACCTTCCTCACGTGCGCTCCGGTAGCATTCTGGCTGACATCGATGTTCAAAGTGCTGCACAGGTCTCGAAGTGCCGACGTACTCTCAGCATCCAGCTCCTTGAACAACGCCAACCCCATACCCTTTATGTCGTGCAGGGCTGGAGAAACGTAGTGTGCTGATGGTGCCACTGCGCTCAGCAGCGATGTGTAGCCAGCTGCAGCCATTTGGGCAAGGCTGAGGTGAGGAAAGCGATGTATGTACATGCTCCATTCGCTTGTTGGAACGGTGCATACTGCGCAGCGGTGGCCTCTTCCACCACACCCGTCAAGCCTCTGCCATCGGTCAAAGTGATCTCCGGTGATCTTTTCGATCCGAACCCGAGTCACACCGTGGCCGCGAACGATCTTTGCATTGTGAAGGCGCAAAATTGCATGGTTGAGAAACCGGTTCTCGAAATGCTTAAATTGCGCTTTCTTCCGGTCGACGACAGTTACGGACGGGACAAAACCGCCGGTTTCTGGGTATACCAGGGACATCGACAGACGTGTGCGCGCGTTGCGCGATCTCAGCGAGTTTCTTGCTGTGTACCCGTCGGTATACAGTACGCCAACAAGCGGTACGGAAGACAATCTTGCGGATTCACGCCACCCCTCCTCTTCCAAGACCTTGAACGCACCTGCTAAGCCCCGTTGCAGTCTCTCCTTTACTCGAGAGCGCGACTCCTTCTCCACTTTTCTGCAGCGCTTCACGGACACCCCGATACTCATGCTAGTACGCCGCTTGTGCGACTTATTGACAAGGTCTAGCTTTCTCTGGGAGGTCCGTGTTGCATAACGCTCTTCGATGAGAGTTTTGCCCACTTCTAACACAGCAGCGTTTGCGGATTGCATGGTTTAATTATTTGTCTTCCTGTGATGAATGAGTCCTTCGATATCGTCTCTGGGCCCCTTATCCACGGACATGGTGTGACCAGATGAATATTGCGGAAGCACTTGATCAGCGCCAGACTAAAAGGAAGCTCGCAGCAGAAAACGGAAAAATAGAGGCCAGAGTGATGCTGCCGCCGTTATCTGCGGACCTCCACGGACATGATGACCTGATCAGCGCGGCAGTGAAGGGAAGCTCGCAGAAGAAAACAGAAAAAGAAAGGTCAAAGTGATGCTGCCGCCCGTGCGGGAACACCGCCGCAGGAGGCCCTCACGAGCGGAAGTTTACGGGTGACTGGTACGATGAGGCGGTGGGACGCAGAACTGGCGAACAGAAGAGTTCTCAATACGAACTGCGGCCTGGAGGATGCTGAGGACACAGGACCCTACATGTCCTCAATGTCCTCTTCAATCAGCAGTGCCTGCTGTTCTTCCTCCTGGGGATCATTGTCGCCCGTCAGACCCAGCCCCATGATCTGGCGGTACTGCTCGTCCAGGTCCACGGCCGCCACTCCCTCGCCAGCAAGTGCTGCACCCTGCGCAATGGGGACCTTCACTTGCCACAAGCCAAGGTGGAGCTGTCTGCAGAGCACTGGCTTCTGGTCGTCAGCGGGCTCGTCGAGGACGTAGGTGGTTGGGTACAGACCCGATGGCACACTGCTGCCCGCGGGGACAACACGTACGCACTCGAGAGTGACTGTTGTGCCCACCACCTTGTAATTAACCTGTGTAAACAGGCCTTCGACGAGGGTCACATGGAACCCTTGCTCTTTTGCACCCGGCGTCGTAATTGGGAAGGCGATGCGTATGGGCTTCGACGGCTCGTCCGCATCCGTGTTCTGGGCCTGCGTAATGGACGACAGAACGGCCAGGAGATCCGCTCCGCGGAACGTGGGCTTAGTGGCTTGAACCACTTTGTTGTACAGCGCGTGCTTAGCATGTGTCTGCTGTCTCCACGCCGTGATCGGCTTGCTTCTGAGCGTGACACCAACAACCTTCACATCTTGGACGTTGCGCACTTTGCTTTCAATGCGGTATTGATCCGGAAGGGTTCTCGCCTTCGTCATTGCTGTAACCTCCCCCGCTGTGAATTTCGGCGGCTTTATGAAGTCGGTGATGACCTGCATCAACAACGGCGACTTTTTGTGGAGTCTTACTCCTGTCACCTCGGAAACGAGCTGACGCAGGCTGCTCAACCTTATCGCTGCTCCGACCTTCTTTACGAGGTATGCCTCAATAAAGTTGGAGACAACGTCGGAGGTCGCCGTGTTGTTGGCTTCGCAGTCGCTGCCATTGTCGCTGCCCTCGATCGTGCGCCTCCGCTTGTTGTCTTCAGGTGTTCGTGGCATACTTGAGGACAGTGGCATCGTTGTGTTTAAGAGTGTGTGAGTCGCTGGATGATGTTTTCTTGAGGTATCAACGAACAGGTATCTGAGAAATTGGGGGAAAAGGCAAAGTCAGTCCAGAATACTGATGAGAACACAGGTATTTACACACGAAAATCCAACTTTCACACCCGCTTTTTGGGTGTGGCACATGCCCTTTGCGGGTGTGGCACATGCCCTTTGCGGGTGTGGCACATGCCCTTTTCGGACCTCCCGATTTAACTCCATCTCAGAGGCTGGAGTTCACCGTGTAGGGGGGGGGGGGGCCCCCCTCGATGCCGTTTAGGGCCTGCCGAGTTTAGGGGGGGGGGGGGGGGGGGGGGGGGTTTGGGCGGAAAAATCCCCGCATAGTTCACCAGGGTCTGACGGGTACTGAGGCCCCATACCCTTCCTAAAACATCATTCTGCGTTCAAATACGCCCTCAGAAGCCTCCGGAGAGCCTTCTATGATGTCCCAAATGCGATTTTGTGGGTTTTTAGGGGGTCCCCCCGTCTGCTGGCCGTAAACCGCCATAGAAGACACATATGCAACCTGATGCTGGGTCGCTCCTCGGAGCAAAATCTCGGCCTAAACACACGTTTTCGGCGTTCTCTATCATTCTCCAGGTGCATTCGACCCTCGGACTTCATAAATTATCTCGCTTACAGGTGTTCCGGGGTGTGCAAAAACAAGGCGAATGGACCCTACAGACCGTACCACGCCCTGCCTGTCTATACAGGCTTTGGGGTCGAATTGCGCCGCCTTGGCGCCATGTGCACCGTTTTGGTCTCGTTTGTGCTGCTTTGGGATCCACTAAGAACTCTGGTCTGATTTGCGGGACGCTTTGCTCGGTTTTGGTGCCCACTTTCACCGTTCAAAGTGCATCCAGTGGTGAAGACTTTGCGCCGAAGCTGGAGAGGAAGCGACCCAGTAGGCGCCACTTCACCGTGAGCGGGTCTCGGAACAGGACTCAAACTGTGGCCCAGGTGATACTGCCGACCATGGCGGGTGTGTGCGCCACACAGTTTGTCTGACCAAGCTCACTGCACAGGAGCTTGCCACACATCCCTCGGGTCATGTGCCGCCTGTGCAAAGACATCCAGCGAGAAGCACTTTGCAGCCATGGGTGAGAAAGATGCCAGAAGGGAAGACATTGCCAGGAAAGCTCTGAAAGCCCTAAAAAAGAGGAAAGCGTCCCGCAAATCAGACCAGAGTTCTTACTGGACCCCAAAGCAGCACAAACGAAGCCCGAAACGGTGGATGTGGCGCCAAAGCCGGTGCAGGTTGACCTCAAAGCCTGTATAGACAGGCAGGGCGTAGTTCGGTCTGTCCCCAATGCAGGGGGCCATTCTCCTCATCTTTGCACTTCCCGGAACACCTGTGAGTGAAAGAAACCACGAAGCCCGAGGGTCGAATGCACCTGGAGAGTGCTAGAGAACGCCGAAAACGTGTGTTTGGGCTGGGATCTTGCACAGAGAAGCGACCCAGCTTCAGGTTGCATATGTGTCTACTATGGCGGTTTACGGCCAACAGGCGGGGGGACCCCCTAAAAACCCACAAAATCGCATTTGGGACATCATAGAAGGCTCTCCGGAGGCTTCTGAGGGCGTATTAACGCAGAATGATGTTTTAGGAAGGGTATGGGGCCTCAGTACCCGTCAGACCCTGGTGAACTATGCGGGGATTTTTCCGCCCAAACCCCAATGTAGGCAAAAAAACGAATCCTGGAGCAAAAAAACAGCAAAAAAACAAAAAAAACAAACAAAACAAAAAAACGCAAAAAAACAAAAAAACAAGGCCCTCCTGGTGAACCGAAATACTCGTGCACACGCCCGGCCGAACCTTGCTACACCGCACCTAAGCCACCAAAAACGCCCAGCTTTTTTTCACATCCTGCCTGCCAAGACCATCCAGCTACTGCTCAACAATCCTGATAGTTCTGCAGACTGCTTCAAAAGCTTCTGATAAGTACTCGAAACGCCACCTCACCAGACCGCTGGCCTGCACGTGGAAGACCCTGGCTCACCCGAGCCAGCAAGAGTGCACCAGCAGACCACCAGGGCAAAAAAACACAAACCTCCAGAGCAAAAAAACAGCAAAAAACAAAAAAAAACAAAAAAACAAAAAAACAGGTAGGGTTCCAACATTGCCAACCCCCCCCCCCTTGGATGGCCGTGACGCCGTTTCCGAGTGCTCAGAGGGGCGCGATAGTCGTAGTCGTCGGCTCAACAACACCGTCATTGTTAACTGCAAGAATCTTGGAACGCACTTTACCTCATGTCTACTAATTCTCACATCACTAAATACGCAGGAATTGTAGTCCTAAAGCACACTACGCTCCTCTTGATTTGGCTTTCCGTTAGTACGTGTGTTTCCGGAGAGAGACGAGCGATGAAAGATTCCGAGCTACCATAAAATAAGATACGCAGACCAGCACACGGTACCCTTTCAGGCGGGACAGGGGGGGCCGTGAGGGGCAGTGGAGGAAAGTAGGCACTCTCATACACATGTCGCAGCGGGAGTTCTTCGCTTCTTGCTTCAGCGGCGATGCGTTCACGGTGGACCGGCTTGCCGCGTCGGACGCGGGCTTGCTGGGCGCTCGGGACCCCACGGGGAAAACGGGCCTGCACATAGCCGCCGAGATGGGCCACGAATCGACGGTGCGCGCCCTGATCAAGAACGGAAGCGACCCGACTGCGCAGGAGCCCGGCGGCCTCAAGCCCCACCACTTGGCCTTCGACTGTGGGCACACCACCCTCGCCGTGTACCTGCGCGGGATGGCCGTGACGCCGTTTCCGAGTGCCCAGAGGGTGCGTGATGAGTCGTATTCGTCGGCCCGGGTCGCCAGCCACCACTCCACCCCCTCCCCTTCGGCACCGCACCGAAGGATGTCGTCGCGGGACGACGGCATTTTTCCGGGCAGGCGGTGCAGCGTCGCGTCGCCTCCTTCGTCCGCCAGTCTGCGGCCGCTGCCCTTTGGGTACGATGCAGCGGAGATCCACGTCCGGATCAGTACACCCGGCCGGCCTGTCGCCACCTTGTGCCTGGCCGCGCACGACACATTCGCAGCAGTCCCGGCTGCAACGGGGCTCAAGGACGCGGAGAAGCACCTCATTTTCTACGAGACGCACCTTCTCTCCCTCGCGTCGACTGCCGGCGAAGCGGACCTGCCCTTCAGCTCGCGTTCTGAACCCATCCCGCTGGAGCAACGTCCCGTCAGCATCTTCCTCCTCGTCGTCGACCCATCCGGTGCGAGCCACCCTGTGAAGCTTCCCAACGACCAGCCCATCAGCAAGATCCTCAACGCGCCTGGAATCCAAGAGTTCCAAGCCTACGACGTTGCGGTCACGTGGGAAGGGAGGCCGATCGACATGAGGCTGACACCCGACGTGTACGTTATGCCGTGTTCTATCGACAACCCCGTCGTTCTCAACATGCGGATACAGCACACCTGATGTGCGACTTCACAGCACGCTCAGGACCGTGCAACCGGGCCGCAACGGGGCTCAAAGACGCGGAGAAGCACATGTTTTTCTACGAGACGCACCTTCTCTCCCTCGCGTCGACTGCCGGCGAAGCGGACCTGCCCTTCAGCTCGCGTTCTGAACCCATCCCGATGGCGCAGCGCCCCGTCCGCATCTTCCTCCTCGTCGTCGATCCATCCGGTGCGAGCCACCCTGTGAAGCTTCCCAACGACCAGATCATCAGCAAGATCCTCAACGCCTGGAATTCAAGAGTTCCAGGCCTACGACGTTGCGGTGACGTGGGAAGGGAGGCCCATCGACATGAGGCTGACACCCGACGTGTACGTTATGCCGTGTTCTATCGACAACCCGTCGTCCTCAACATGCGGATACAACACGCTCAGGACTGTGCAACACACCAGGTCTCTTTTGCGAGGCGTCAGTCGAAACTGCAGGATCCCAGCCCGTATCGCTAGAGCAGCGCTCCGTCAGCATCTTCCCATCCGGTGTGAGCCACCCTGTGAAGCTTCCCAGCGACCAACCGCTCTGCAAGGTCCTCAACGCGCCTGGAATTCAAGAGTTTCAAGCCTACGACGGTGCGGTGACGTCGGAAGGGCGGCCGATCGACATGAGGCTGACACCCGACGTGTACGTTATGTCGTGTCGACAACCCCCGTTGTCCTCACATGCGGTTACAGCACACGTACGTGATGTGCGACTTCACAATACGCTCAGCATTGGCACGGAGACGCGCCTGGTCTCGTTTAAGAAGCGTCATCAGTCGGAACTGCAGGACTGTTTCCGGGTCACCTCCCGTCAGCATATTTCTACTTGTGGACGACCTAGGCAAAGGGGTCAAACGATTATCGCATATTATCGCATTTTGGGATTTTGGCGCCAATTATCGCATTTTCATTCGCATTATCGCTCGATTAAAACCTGGGCAAACACAGTATTACGGACTATCGCACGCCGCAAATTATCGCAAATTATCGCACGCCGATTATATGCGATAATTTTGTGCGATTGCGATAATAATTATCGCATGCAAATTATTTGACCACTATGCCTAGGTGGTGCGAGCCACCTGCGCGATCGTGGCCCGAAGGACCGAAAACGGGTGCTGGTAGGACTTTGCACAACCCTTCCCTCCCACCCCCCGGTGAATCGCAGGAAAGGCAGAGAACGAACAATCTTGGACAGTCTTGTGGGGGGGGAGGTTCTCGCTTTACAACAATGTTTCGCTCTCTTTTTTTTGTAAGCACCCGCTTTGTAGGAAATGCTTGAGGAGACTGCCAGTTGCGAAAGATCAAAGGAGGTAGCCCTCCACTATCGCAACACTATTCCAAGATCAAAGGAGGTAAATGCTGTAGCCACACGAAACACAGGTAAATCTGGGTTTAGTGGCGGGCGTAAGCGTTCAACAAAAAGACCGACTGACAGAAACCGCCAGGAAATGCACCACGAAGCTGCCAGGCAAAAAACCGAAGGCATTGTAACTACCGAACCACGTGTTGAACGGACGTGAGGTCATGCGGGTCTACCCCTAAATGCAACAGGTCAAAGTCCTGAGTGAGAAAACAACACACGGTGGTGTAAGCGAAGAACAAACGCCACCTCCGAGCTGCGGTTGGAATTCTCATGGTTCCCGCTACCGCGCTGACATTTGCCGAGATGCCCACTGCCATCCAGAGTCCAGAGAGCAACCGAAGGCGGTATCACGCCTTAGCAATTATAGGGCCCGCCTGCTCTCATAATCCCCGCTACCGCGCTGACGTCGTCCGAGAAAGAACGAGAACACATCAAAACAAGTCAAAGGGTGTGGGCCTCCACCGTCAGGTGGGCTAGGCTCGTTCCGGGGTGGCTCTCTGGTCTCCTTAGCAGTCCCAGGGCCTCTCCCCACCCACCTGTATGTGTTCTCGTGGTCATCGCTACCGCGCTGACCTTTCCCCAGCGAGGCACAAGGAAGAGAGGCCAAATGGGAGAGAGAGGTTAGATGGGGAAAAGAGGTCACATGGGGAAGAGAGGTCACATGGGAAGAGAGATCACATGGGAAGAGTACATGGAAAAGAGAGGTCACATGGGAAGAGTCACATGGGGAAGAAAGGTCACATGGAAAAGAGAGACCACATGGGAAAAGAGGTCACATGGAAAAGAGTGGTCACATGGGAAGTGAAGAGTCACGTGGGAAAGTGACAAACATGGAACATTTCCGGAGTTGGGGCTTGCACTGATAAACAGTTTCTTGTTCTTCGCGTGTACAGGGTATGCCGCCGAGGCAAGAGTGCTGACGTCCGTTATGCAGACGGAATCGTAATGTCTCCCCGGCGCATGCACCGAACGACGAATAGAATGATTCCCGTCGCTACGTCCACTGCCCCATCCAACTCTTCGTTCGCGAAAGAGAGTAACACGCGGAAGCGGCGGTGTACCGATACAAGCCGTGCCCACGTCAAAGGAGCGAGGGCTGCCGACAACAGCCCCCTCGCGTCCCTGTGGATAAGCTTCATTTCGCCACCCGCCAGTGCATGTTCCCATCTTCAGCAGACGACCCCTGCCCCATGTGGACTTCGCGGGGCGTCGGAGCCACGTGACCAACGCCCCTCGGTCCAGTCCCCTGAAACAAAACGGGGTGGGGTTTCAAACGAGGATCACATCCGTCTACTTCCTTGATTTCTTTGAACCGGCTTCGCCACTTTTGCCGGAGGACGTGGCCTTCTCCGCCTTCCCGGCCTTTTCCTTCCGCGCCTTGTCGTTCAACCGGTCGGCCGCCGCCCATCCCGACTTCAGGAAGTCGGGTGCTTCCTCCGTCCGCCCGTGGCGCTGCATCGCTGATGCCTGCCGCCAGTCGGAGCGGCCACGCAGGCAGGAGAGCCTCCTGACGCCGGATGGCTGTCACGGCAATGCGGACCAGCACCGCATCCGCTTCTTCCGGAGTCTCCACGGCCCCGGCATGTTCGAGGACACACATCAGTATGTCCAGGAGGTTGTCGTGCTCGTGGCTTTGAGAGCCACTTGCCTTGTCGTTCAACCGGTCGGCCGCCGCCCATACCGACTTAAGGAAGTCGGGTGCTTCCTCCGTCCGCCAGTGCCGCTGCATCGCTGATGCCTGCCGCCAGTCGGAGCAGCCATGCAGGAGAGCCTCCTGACGCCGGATGGCTGTCATGACAATGCGGACCAGCGCCGCATCCGCTTCTTCCGGAGTGTTCGAGGACACACATCAGTATGTCCAGGAGGTTGTCGTGCTCGTGGCTTTGAGAGCCACTTGCCTTGTCGTTCAACCGGTCGGCCGCCGCCCATACCGACTCCAGGAAGTCGGGCGCTTCCTGGAGCCCGACGGAGGAAGCACCCGACGTGCCGCTGCATCGCTGGTGCCTGCCGCCAGTCGGAGCGGCCACGCAGGAGAGCCTCCTGCCGCCGGATGAGAGGTTTATACCCTGTACACGCGAAGAACAAAAACATGGTGACCGATCAAGCGAAGGCAGCCCTAAAGGCGCTGTCAGACAAAAAGGGCGCCGCGCTCGATGCGGCGGACGTGCCTTCGAGGCAAACGCTCCGGGCAGTGCTGGAGAAAAAGCGTCTGTTCAACGCGTGGGGGGGGGGGGGGGGGGCAGTGCTGACACTACCCTGAGGGCCCCCAACGACTTTGCAAGGGACCCCCCCCCCCCCCCCTTCTACAGTGCAGTTGCCTTGGAGGCTGGGTGGTCGAATTCTCTAAGGTGAAATGGTCAAAATTTCCTGGCAAAAGTGGGCCCATAAAAAATTTTCAAAGTGTGGTTTTTGGGGTATTTGGGCCAAAAAAAAATTTTTTTTTCTGACCAGCCACCGTGGTGACCACCTTCGAGAGTGACAGGTAGCGTCCCCCCTCCACAGTGAAAATAGCCTGTATAGGGGGGGGGGGGTGGGGGGGGTCAGGTCAGATTCTGCCAACGACTCCGCAATCTGGCCGCTTAGGGCCACCCCTGGGGGGGGGGAAGCCGCACGGTGCAGTAGTAAACTTGTAAAATGACCAATTTACTAGTAAATTTACTAGTAAAAATTACACTTTTTACTAGTGCACTTGTAAATTTTACTAGTGCACTAGTACAAATTACAAGCGAATTCAGGTGTTTTTCAGTCCAAAACAGTGATTCATAGGGGGGTTTGCGTGAAAAATTGCGAGATCAAAACCCGGGGAGGTTTGGTCGATGTGCACTACCCCTCGGACTGAGTTGGGCAGGGTTGTTGAGGGCCTTGATGGGAATCATCTCCCCTGATATACAGCCGCGCCGTTGAAAAAGGATGAGAGGAGCAGCGCGCACCCAACTGGAACTGTACGCACTGCCCAGCCCCTCTACCCTGAGACTTTTGTTGAGCTAGTTGACAGCTGCCGAGGAAAAGCGTCTACAAAATGAGAAGAAACGGAGGCAAGAGAGACGCACTGTGAGTGGTGTCGTGCCAAATTCACAACAGTGAAACACACTCTACAATAGCGACGTGAGCGGGGAGCGGGGAACCCTGGGCAGAAGCGGCCGCCTGACTGTTGCGAATACTTCCAGTCGGTCCGAGCATGCCTGCCATTTCCCGACACACGCTTCGGCACGGAGGCTTTGCCCAAGCAGGGATCTTGACATTGTTGTTGCCGCAGTGAGGAGTTCCACACAGCCCATCAATGAAACACTCGGGCTCGACCATAATAGTCAGAATTTGTGAGGTTTCGTAAACATGAAAAAGCGGACGAGGCAGCAGGAAGAGTGCTGAACGGACGAAGCGTCTTTGATGTGGATCAATATGTATGCGCCCAAGATGCCGCCGGCCTAGTGCAGATGGAAGAGATCGGCAGGTTTGCACGGGGGACCCTCGAGCATCAGAGAGCGACTAAACGCGCCACAGAGCAGCATCAACGGCAAGACGCTGCACCAACTCCGGAGGTCCAGCGGAGCAGTGCGCTAGTGAGGCAATCGCTTTTACAAAACGGCACAACGGAGATATGTGGTTTAGGAGGGTGCAACGAAAAGGCCACCTCTCAACACATTCTGACAGGGGGCGACACAGCGCACCTTAGATGGTTTCAGCCGGAGGCGGACCAAAGGCCGGTGTTCGGGCACCCACCCGAATGCAGGCCCTGGACGCCTATGCGACGGGAACCACGCGGGTGCCAGCTGCCCGGGAGACAAGTGCGCTGAATGGGCAACATGGGCCCTACAAGCATAGGAAGAAGGTGAGAACGCAAACACGGCAGCGGCAGCAACACCCCAAGAATCAACGATACAATAAAATGAAGCAGTAGGCACACCGCGTTCGTTCCCAACACCCCGACCCGACCAAGCAACCGCCAAACCCCAAGAAGTACTAATCTCACGGCAACAGCCCAAACAACTTCCCCTAGCACCCTCGTGTGACAAGAATCCTTCAGCCCTCGAAACCCCCCGTGGATCTTCCATACCATAAGCAGAAGAAAGTTGGACCGGAAATATGTTGGACCGAAAATATATTGGACCGGACAAAGGTTGGACCGCGGACGACCAAAACAATTGGACCATTTTGTCCGGTCCAACATATTTCCGCCCAGGCACGTATCCACTTAGGCGGGGTTGGGTCGATGGGCATGAGGTAAAAAATGTCCCGTGACAAATGGGTAGTCAGGCGCGAGAGATGCGTTGGGTTTCTTCTTGAGCGTACCAAGATCGTCGTTTATTGGCGGCTCATACTTTTTCCTTCACTGTCAGCCAACCTCGAGCCACCTCGTTTGCACTCTGCATTTTTGCGTTTGCACTCTACCAAAGCAATGGGACAGACGGTGGACGCATCTTGGTCCACCCTCGGCACTGACCAACCGCAACCGGTCGCGATCAAACATCCTTCCGCGCAAGGAAGATCTTGTGATTCCACCACAGGGCCATGGCGACCAATGACCATGGCCAGGGTGCTTCGTTGCGAGTTGCTGGAGGGAACTCAGCGGGTTACGCAGCGCCGCGCAGTGTTCGGGAACTCCTGGCGGCGGACCCATGCGCGACTACGGAGTGGAGCGAGTGCTGGCCAGCCGCAAAACTGCACCAAGTACACAGAACCCCCCGAAAAAAAGTGGCCGGACAAAAGTTGGACCACCAGAGCCCAAAATAGGTGAGTTGGACCATTTTGTCCGGTCCAACTTATTTCCGTTTACGGTATTTGCCCTTCAGAGTTGACCGCACTGTTGCCCACGACTCAGTCCAAAAAATGGATGCCAAGCCTGTCCGGCACAAGACGCACGCAGGCAGAGATATTCGTAACCTCCTGGGCCAAAAGCAAGATACCAGAGCGTCTTTTGCCGTGCAACTCTATTTCTGGTACCAGGACGTACCTGTGCACGACTCTGCTCTGAGAGGACAAGGACGCCTCCTCCCTCGCGCTCCGTCTCTTCCGATGTTATTGTCCCGTGTTCCCACCGCATCGAGCCACAGGGGGGTCGTGTTCGAGTGTTCACGTTTGGGGGAAATCTGGATTGACGCGGTCTGCCTACGCGCGGGGCTCTCAAGCACTGGGTTTTGACTTTGCTCTGCTCTCCCAGCCCCATTTTGACGAGTTAGGTGAAAAAGAAGCCGGTTCTTCTGAATGTGTGCTTCACTTGCCACAGTTTCTTCTTGTTTCACCCCAAAACACCTGCCAAAACACCTGAAATCACTTGTAAATTTTACTAGTGCACTTGTAAATTTTACAAGTGCACTTGTAAAATTTACTAGTGGCACTTGTAAACCATTTTCACTTGTAAAACCACTAGTAAATTTACTAGTGAAAGCCTTTACTACTGCACCGTGCGTTAAGTACGACTTCGAGCTGGAGGGAACGGCTGCCCAGTGGCGTTGCTGGCGTTCACGTCGTCGAACGAGAGGCCGCTCGCGAGGATGATGCGGGCGTACGACGCTGCGAACCCCGAGGCGCCGGCGAGGCCGCAGGTGCTGTCTTCAAGCGACAGCGAGTCGGAGGACGGGGGCGGCGACGATAGCGACACCGACATCGATGAGGGGGAGACAGGTGACGCTCAGAAGCGCATCCGCGAGCTCGAGATGCAGCTCGAGGCCGCGCGGGCAAAAAACGAGTTGCCCCCCGTGCGGCGGGGGGGGATCCTCGTTGGAGCTCGCGCGTTGGAACCGGAGCGGTGGGTGTCTCTGTCGCCGGAAGGACGAGCTGTAGTCTACATCGAACTGCAAAGGAGGTACGGTGGAGCAAGTGGCTCTCAAAGCCACGAGCACGACAACCTCCTGGACATACTGATGTGTGTCCTCGAACATGCCGGGGCCGTGGAGACTCCGGAAGAAGCGGATGCGGCGCTGGTCCGCATTGCCGTGACGGCCATCCGGCGTCAGGAGGCTCTCCTGCCTGCGTGGCTGCTCCGACTGGCGGCAGGCATCAGCGATGCAGCGCCACGGGCGGACGGAGGAAGCACCCGACTTCCTGAAGTCGGGATGGGCGGCGGCCAACCGGTTGAACTACAAGGCTCGCAAAGCCATGAGCACGACAACCTCCTGGACATACTGCGTGTGTCCTCGAACATGCTGGGGCCGTGGAGACTCCGGAAAAGCGGATGCGCATTGCCATGACAGCCTGGGGGGGTTTCCTGTATTGGCACTTTTTCGTTGGCTTCGTTTTCTCTTTTGCAACCGTTGTTCCGGAAATATTCCCGTCAGTACAGATGTACTATTAAGAAAAGAGAGGTTACGTGGAGAAGAGAGACCATGGGAAGAGTCACATGGGGAAGAGACGTCACGTGGGAAAGAGAGATCACACGGGAACAGTCACACGGGGAAGAGATCGGGAAGAGTCACATGAGGAAGAGACGTCACGTGGGAAAGGGAGATCGCATGGGAAGAGTCCCATGGGAAGAGAAGTCACATGAGAAAGAGAGATCACATGGGAAGAGTCACATGGAGAAGAGAGGTCACATGGAAAAGAGAGGACATGGGGAAGAGAGATCACATGGAAAGAGTCCCATGTGGAAGAGAAATCACATGAGAAAGAGAGATCGCATGGAAGTCACATGAGAAAGAGAGATCACATGGGAAGTCACATGGGGAAGGGAGGTCTCGTGGCTCGGGGCTGGGTGCGAGGAATGGAAGCAGGTGGTCAAGTTCCATGACACGAACAATTGATCGAGGGGAGCGAGGTCGGGCCCGCGTACTCGTCATAGGAAGAAATTGCCGCACACGGCCTTGGCCTTGATTTGGGTTCCCTGGTTAGGCAGCGAGCTTCAGGTCGGGAACGAACCCAAAGGTTGTCCTACTGCGCTCGAAATGCTACCTGCGGCGAACCAGTCGCCTGCCAAACTGCACGTGCCTGATCACCAAGCAGTTTGCGAAACGTAGCAGCGCGCAGAACGCCGTCTCCGCGGCCGCCTCGCCTGACGGCTTGCGTCCCAATGCTCTGCCAACCAGTTAAAGGAAGTGAAACCAGTTGGCTGGAACCCCTGTTTGGGAGAATGGGAGTCTGTCATCAAACATAGATTAAAAGGACATGAGCTACTCAAAGAGAATTTAACTGGCATTAAATTCCCATTTACTTAAACGAAAACGAAAACAGTTAGCACATTAGAGAAAAAGCTTACGCATTTTTGGAGAAAAAAATGACGGTCGACGGAGAGCATCCGGAGCACGAAATGTCTCACCAAGAGTCGCCTCCCGCCGTTGGGGATGACGGGGTGGTTGCTGAAGTTGACAAGGAGGCCACGGAGGGCAGCGTGGAGCTGCAGAAGGAGGAGGAGGAGCACCACAGAGGCAAGGGGGTGTCGACGCTCGACTACATGATCACGCTGATGGGCTATGCCATCGGGATCGGGAACCTGTGGAGGTTTCCGTACCTGGTGGGCAAGTGGGGCGGCGGGTCGTTCGTGCTCGCCTACCTGGTGTGCCTGGTGTTGGTCGCAACGCCCATGTACCTCGTGGAGCTGCACTGGGGCCAGTACACGCGCATGAACACCATTGAGTGCTTCAAGACGATGCACCCGAGGTGGATTGGAATCGCGGTTACCGGCGCCCTGATGGTCACTTTCATCAGCATGTACTACAACCTGCTGCTGGCTTACGCCTGTGTGTACCTGATCGGCTCCTTTTACAACCCGCTGCCGTGGACTACAGACGCTCTTGGTGACACGGGCAATATGTCTGCATCCGAGTACTACTGGCGCAACACTGTTTTGAACGAGTATCCGGGGGAGCAGGTTCTCGCCAATGACCTTGACGGGGCAGGCCCGCTGCAGTGGAGGCTGGTCATTGGGTTGCTGTGCGTGTGGATCATTGTGTACCTTGCGCTGTTCAAAGGTATCGAGGCGTCCGCGAAAGTTTCGTACGTCACGGTCGGCCTGCCGGTGGTGTGCCTGCTGGTCATGCTCATCAGGGCAGTGACGCTCGAAGGTGCCGGCGACGGTATTGAGTTCTACATCGGGAAGTTCGACGGGGATAAACTGTGGGACGGTGAGATGTGGGCGACGGCGTGCGGCCAGATCCTGTTCTCGCTTTCCCCCGGCATGGGAACGGCGGTGACCCTGTCGAGCTACTCACGGCCGTCTGAAGACGTGTACAGGGTCAACTACTTGGTCACCATCTGCAACTCCGCCTTCAGCATCACCGGGGGCTTTGCCGTCTTCTCCATCCTCGGGTTCATGGCACACCGGAGCTGCGAACCCGACCCGACCGCGGATAGTTGCGTCTCCGTTGATGTGCTGGCGCAACGCGGTACGCGATTTCCCCTCTTCCGGCCCCCCCCCGTGCCCTGCCACCCCAACCAGACTCACACCGCTGTCCTGTCTGCACACACTCAGGTTCCGCGCTGGCTTAAAGTAGCGTGGTTTTGCCTATTCCAAGAATAGCGGAGAAAGGGGAAGGGATTCCAACAACACACACACTCGCACACAAACGCACACAGGTGGAGCTGGACTGGCGTTCATGACCCTTGCAGAAGGAGTTAGTCAGTTCGGTGACGGGTCGAACGTGTTCTCGTTCCTTTTCTTCCTGATGTTGCTGACTCTCGGGCTTGACTCAACATTCGCCTGGATCGAGACGCTGAACACCTACGTGTATGACTACAGCAGAAAGGTAACTGGCACCGCTCTGCGTAAAGAGCTTGTTGCCGCCGTGACTGCAATCTTCTTCTTCTTGACCGGTGTGCAAGCTTTCTTCTGGTCGCATGAGCGCATTTCGTGAACTCGATGCAATTTATTAGAGTGAAAGTTATTGTCGTAAGACGCTAGCCTTGAAAAAGGTTGGTAACCGACTTGAACAATGGTGCAGAACTTCTCTCTGCCTCACACGACTGCTCACGCTCTCACGTACCCATCCCTTTTGATGATGCAGATGGGATGCAGCCATTCCGGCACGTTTCTTGCGATCACCTTTTTGCGACAACCAATTTCTGCTTCCCTTGAGACAGTATTTGGCCCGCCGGACAAAGAACCGAAGGGATCCCAAGTGCTGTATCTACCGAACCACGTGTTGAACGGACGTGAGGTCATGCGGGTCTACCCCTACACGACAAATCACACAAACACAACAGGTCAAAGTCCTGAGTGAGAACACAACACACGGTGGTGCAAGCGAAGAACAAATTATCTTTTTCTCCCTTGCTTTCCGTGTACATGGTTCATTCAACAATGAGTCGAAAGCAAGACTACGACACCCGAAATATCACACAGGTCTGCCGTTCTGTTCGCGGATCGGGTTCACTTTGCTGGACGTTGTCGACCACTTCGCCGCCACGCACGTTCTCATCTTCACGATCATGATGCAAGGAGTGATGTTGTGGGTTGACTGGTCGTGGGACCTCATTTGCCACGGCATTCGTGACGCGACTAAAGGCAGCAAAGAATTCCCCAACGGAAGGGAATTGTGGATTGGCTGGCGCTTTGCTATCTTCATCACGGCACCGCTCATCTCTTTCGTATGCCTACTTTTTCGAAGCCAACAATGTTTTAGACGTTGATAATCTCGAAACAAGATTTTAGACGTTGTCCCACCTCGGAAACAAGATTTGAGACGCTGTGTCGTCTCGGAAACAAGGTTTTTGACGTTGACCCATCTCGAAAAGATTTCAGACGTTGTCCCAAGGTTTTAGACGTGGTCCCATCTCAAAGACAAGATTTTAGACGTTGTCCTATCTCCTAAAACATTGTTTCGGAGCCCGACGTAAAAGCAGACGACTCCGTGCTCGAATCTCTCCGTGCGCGATTGAGCTAGCAATCCAGCGAAGGTGCACAACCGAGGATCCCGTAGCGTCAGCAGTCCGGCCAAGGAACGTCGCCGAGGTCCGTTGGGTAGAACGGCGCATTATGCATGCGTTAGATTCGCACGCCGGGTCGTCGCCTACGCCTCCGAAGGCCCACCTGGTCAGGGCTCCTGGTAAGTTCCCTGAAACTCCCCGACACTTCCCCGAAACTCCCCGAAACTCCCCGATACTCAGCCCGATTTTTGTGGGAAGTACGTGCGCTCGGCTAAGGCCGGCGCGTGGCGAGACTGGAGGCAGCAGTTAAAGTTCGGGGAACAGCAAAGTTCGGGCGAAGCTAAGTTCGGGCAATGCTAGTTCTGGTGAAGCAAAGTCCGGGCGAAACAAAGTTCGGGCAAACAAAGTTCGGGCGAAGCTAAGTTCGGGCGAGCAAAGTTCGGGCGAAGCTAAGTTCTGGTGAAGCAAAGTTCGGGCGAAGCAAAGTTCGGGTGAAGCAAAGTTCGGGCGAAGCAAAGTTCGGGTGAAGCAAAGTTCGGGCGAAGCAAAGTTCGGGTGAAGCAAAGTTCGGGCGAAGCAAAGTTCTGGTGAAGCAAAGTTCGGGTGAAGCAAAGTTCTGGTGAAGCTAAGATCGGGCGAAACAAAGTTCGGGCGAAGCTAAGTTCGGGTGAAGCTAAGTTCGGGTGAAGCAAAGTTCTGGTGAAGCAAAGTTCGGGCGAAGCAAAGTTCGGGCGAAGCAAAGTTCTGGGCGAAGCTAAGTTCGGATGAAGCAAAGTTCTGGTGAAGCAAAGTTCGGGCGAAACAAAGTTCTGGGGGAAGCAAAGTTCGGGCGAAGCTAAGTTCGGGCGAAGCAAAGTTCGGGTTCTGGTGGCAAGTTCGGCGCCAGTACCCGGGGGGGAGGCCCCCCCGGACCCCCCCCGACTCACCCGGGGTAAGCCAAATACCGCGAGATACTGAGAAACTCCGCAAAAAACGCAACTTTCGGGCGCATTAGACCCCGAAACGCAACAAACCTCGAAAACTATCTTTGACCGGGAAAATGTCATGGGCGGGGTTCGAACCCGGGCCTACCGGCCTGAAGACCGACACCCGGTCACTCTGCCACCCGCATACCTTTCGGAAGGGTAAAAAAAAGCTTGCTCCGCACTATTATCCAGTCCAAAAACAATACACTTTTTTACTGGAGAAAAGTGGGGTTGGCTCGAATAGAGGCTATTCACATTGCATGTTCATAGGACCTCCAGTCTCGAAAAAGTTGGGCTGCCGGTGGGTGGGCAGGTGTACAGGTTGGTAGTTGAGTGGACAGATGGGTGGATGGTGGTGGGCAGGTCGGTGGATGGGTGAACAGGTGGGTAGTTGGGTAGACGGGTGCGGGCAAGTGGGTGAGGTGTGCAGGTAGGTGTGCTAGTGTGCTTCGGACGCGGCTCTCTTGAGCCGTCCGTGTTCCTCCTCCTCCGATCCTCTTCCTCTACTAACCGGATGCATCTAAACTGTAGCTTGGACTCCTGGGCAGTTGTTGAGGCACACCCTTCAGCCTGCGGATTCGGAGGGCCTCAAGGCGAACCAGCAGTTGCTGGAAAACCTGCAGGACCTGCCTTTGAGTCCTTGGACACAGGGAGGAGTCTGAACAGGACGCGTCGTGTGCATGTGCGCAGGTTCAACCATCATCTGACTCTTCTGTTTGCGGTTGCAACCTTCGGTACCACGAGTTTGCCATTCTTATGTCAAACTCTCCAATCCCCTCTTGGGTTTTGGTTTGGGCAAAAAGTATTCGCGCCCGCCATCTCCCGATGACCTTCCCACTTCTGACCACGCTGCAGCAGTCACGTGTAAACCGGGCAGACCCAGTCGTCCCCCATCTGGTCCCGAACGACGAGCACCGCTCCTGCACCCGAGTTTAGCCTTCGATGATTGGAAGCCGCATCGGAAACAGTGGGTCAACCCATCCCGGAATTCTGAATTCGTGCACCCGGTTGAAAGGAGTGTCCACTTCGGAGTCCACGTTCACTTATGTGGGGAGTTGTAGAGTACGGGAGGAACCGGAAATCTCCGGAAAGATGGTACCCGCATTCCAACTCGTCTCGGGAATGGTCAGTCGACGACCGTATGCAGGTGGGTGGAGGCCCTGGGACTGCGAAGGTGTGACCACCCCATAAGGAGGACTCTCTATCTTGCGTTATCTCTCTGTCCCAGTCGCCATAGCAACCGTATCCTGGCCAAGCATCATCCTGCAACCCTGCTTTCGGATGGCCATCGTGCCTCTCATTTTGGTTATCAACCTTACTCCTCGCTCGAATTGCCGTCTTCGACCGTAGCTGCCCCTGGTCCTGGTGGTTAGGGTTAGCATGCAAAGAGCCTGTGGCGATAATCTGCATCTGCTCTCTTTCGTGACTACCTCTTCGTGCTACCTCTCTTCGTCACTGGTACCTTATCTTGACCTCTGCCCGCCGCGGAGTGCACGTCTCTGTCTTCGATGATGGCGAGTCCTTACGCCGCCGCTTCGTTGCAGCGGCCGTCCTAGTGTCGTCGCCTTGTCTTCGGCGTTCTCGATGGCGGTGTTGGCGCCGGCATCCGCCGCTTCCCTTGTGGCGCTTTGGGCCGATGGTCGCAGCCTGCGTCTCGACTTCGGTGTCGCTTCGGGCGTCCCCAGGGGCGAAGGCCCGCGCTTTGCCGCCGACTCCGCACATCGGCATATCGTGCTGCAGGCAGGCATCCGCGGTGTGAGTTCCTGCAGCATTCCGCGATCGTCTTGCACGTCCCGCACTGCGTCATCCTGTGCTTCTCGCAATACTTCACGGCGAGGCCGTCCCCTGTCGCGTGGTGTCAGCGCGCTACCGACGCTTGCCGATGCTTGCACTCTTCGCATTTCGCTTTGTGATGTCTCGTACACACTCTCTCGTCCTTGGTGGTAGGCCTGGGCACGCCTACTTCCATGCACTGGGTCTCCGCCGCCCACTAAATTTACCCTCTTCTGCCCCTTCTTGCCGGAGGTGCCGTCTTCGAAGGCGTCCCACCAGCACGTCCGCCCATACGTGGAAAATACGTCCATCCCCCAGACCTCATCATTGAAGGCGTGCCTGTTCGTCCCCAGCTGCGACTCGAGCACGAGCATTGTCTCTGTACCCGCACGACCTCTGGTGGAACAGTTCCTGCTCTCCTTGCCGCAGCGGATCCTGTCGCTACCTGTGTCAAACCGTGCCAACCTGTACCTCCCAGTCTGTCCTTCCTTCTCAGCCTCTATCTTCGTCTTCGGGGCATAGCCAAACACGGGACCGCTCTGCGCAAGGTAGGGCCATAATAGCGTAGCCCCCTCCCCGCCTTCGCCAAGGCCGGCTGCAGGGAAAGTGGTCGCCACAAAGGAAATACCCCGAAACTCCCCGAATTTCCCCGAAACTGCCCGAAATTCCCCGAAACTCCCCGAAACTCCCCGATACTCCCCGATATTTTCGTCTGGACCAGGTGGTAAGGCAACCGAAGCTGGACTCCACCGTGTGTGATATCGGAGAAGAGGCCAAAAGGGGAGGTTTGGGCGGAGAAAAATTCTGGCGAAGTAACGATGTTATGGATGTACAGTAGGGTGTGCGATCTCTGCAAAGATATGCAGCTGCTGCACGGGGCCGAAACCCCCGTGCAGCTATCGCCACAAGATGAAAACAGAAGTCTTGAGCCGAGTGCCGGATGAGAAGCTGACAGCCTCCCACGCTCCATCCGTCCCCCGAAGGAACCACACAAAAGCAGCGTGTCAGAAGCTCAAAGCCGAGTGGTGAAAGAAAGTGACAAGTGGGCTATACTTCGCTTTAGCCGTTACCAACTTAAAGCCCTGAACTTAAACTTACACAAACACGCACCCACACAACAGGGTCTCTTCTGGTACCTGTTCATTATGGACCTCAAGGAGGCCTACGGCGGCTACCCGGGATGGTTGCAAGCCATGGGATGGATTATCCTGGTCATCATCATCTCGCCGACGTTCATCTTCTTCGGGATTTACTTCAAGTCCAAGGTGTGTTTTCTTCTCCGGATCGTGTGTTGCACCTTCTCAGGGGACGACCTGGGTATCTTCAGGAGATCGATATGAGACATGCCACTCAAAGGCACGTATTGTACAACACCGGGCGCGTCCGGTAGGAGCACGCATGGCACGGCCGTATTCGAAAGGTGCACCGGCTCACTCTGTAAAAGGACAAAAACCACGATTGCAACACGAGTAGAGCAGGCCTGGACGTTGGGACCGTGTGAAGGAGTCCAGAAGCAATGCAAACAAGACCGAGGGCAACCCGAGGACGTCCAACACGGCGGTGAAGAAACGAAGCTCATCCGAGTGTCCGATGAAACCCCTACCTGTGCCACGCGTGCACAATGTCGGACGCTGGCGCATGTCAAGAACATGCGTGACACAGCCATGTCAAAACGTGAGATGAGGCAATGCTTCTTGTGGACGTGCAGACCTCAGGAACAACGATTGGGGTCCGACACGTTGATCGCACGGTGCTGAAGTACACCGAGTAGGAGAAACAACGTAATACTACCTGTGTTGTTCGTGCACTTCCGCACCTCCTCTGCACACAAATTCCCGTAGGTGGGGTACTGCAAGTGTTCATCCGACTCCGGACTGCTACTACGTTTGAAACCTTCACCCTGAAAGTCGTGTGTCAAGAACATGCGTGACAGCCGTGTTCACAAAGGTGGGATGAGGCAATGCTTCATGTGAACGTGCAGGCCTTAGGAACGAAGACGATTGGGGCGTATCTACGCCCGACACTTTGATCGCACGGTGCTGAAGTACACCGGGTAGGAGAAACAACCCACTACTACGCTGCACACAAGCTCCCTTAGGTGGGGTACTGCAAGTTCATCCGTGCTACTACGTTTGAAACCTTCACCCTGAAAGTCGTGTGTCAAGTACATGCGTGACACAGCCGTGTTCACAAAGGTGGGATGCGGCAATGCTTCATGTGAACGTGCAGGCCTCAGGAACGAAGACGATTGGGGTGTATCTACGCCCGACACTTTGATCGCACGGTGCTGAAGCACACCGGGTAGGAGAAACAACCCACTACTACGCTGCACACAAATTCCCTTAGGTGGGGTACTGCAAGTGTTCATCCGTGCTACTACGTTTGAAACCTTCACCCTGAAAACACCCCTCAGCCCGAACCTCTGCCCGGCAAGAGAACGAGGCACTTCGACCTTACCCCCGATGCCGACGACGCGGAGATGCCGGAGAAGTCCAGCCTCGAAAACGCCATCAAAGCCGACGAGCCGAACACCGAACCTTTCGCGGATGAGACGAAAAACGTGCACGTAGAGTAGCCACGAAGCGCTTGAGGAGTAATTCGCGACGGAGGACGAACCCGGAAAACAACGCACCGTCATCGAAAGACACCCGACCGCACACCCATACGGGATCATAGGTCTAACACTTGTTCCATCAGTAGGGAAAAAAATGTTGCAGGGCCCCTCCCCACCCCCTTGCACGACCGACGGATATCCCCAAATTATTTTTCAACCTTTCCAGTTCCCTTCAAAAAAAAGCCACGACGGCCATTTTAAAACGACCCCCATCCCGCCCTGCATGAGAGGCAGTGTTCTGCCTAAACAACAAACCAAGACTTCTCTCCCCGCGTTGGCACACGGTGCCGCAGGCGAGTCGACAGCCCGAAACTCTTGTTTTAGAGTGAAAGTCGACAGCCCGAAATTTTCTGTACGATATGTGCGCCTCTCTCTCTCTCTCTCTCTCTCTCTCTCTAAGCAAACTTGTTTGAGCACCTTCGGTGCGTCTTGGGGGGTCGAGCTGAGGACCTATGGAACAAGGATATATGTTGTTGGGCGACAAGCCCTGAGTATTTGAGTCCACTTGCTCCAGGGCAAGGTTGGAAGGGGACGATTCGGAAACTTAAGGATTCGGAATTAGCAAATAACGCAGGCAAATTCCTCCCTCCTCCCGCAGTCCCGAACTCGCTCCCCTCGATCGATTTTGCGTTAATCGCCCCGATGGCTTCACGTTTCTTACCGATGAAGAGAGTAAAGGTCCGAACGAGACCCCCCTCTCTCTCTCTCTCTCTCTCTCTCTCTCTCTCTCTCTCTCTCTCTCTCTCTCTCTCTCTCTCTCTCTCTCTCTCTCTCTCTCTCTCTCTCTCTCTCTCTCTCTCTCTCTCTCTCTCTCTCTCTCTCTCTCTCTCTCTCTCTCTCTCTCTCTCTCTCTCTCTCTCTCTCTCTCTCTCTCTCTCTCTCTCTCTCTCTCTCGGAAAAGGTCGCGTTGGCAGAAACGGTGAAGATGATAATTGTCACAGGGTTGGTGAAATGAAAGCGAGAATGTGGGGTAAGCCCTGATTATTAGATTCACGGTTAAACGAAGCTAGCGCACAAGGTTTGCCTGATCTCGCACCTACTTTCCGATACCAAATAGATGCTCTATTCAAACTCGCTCTCTCTCTCTCTCTCTCTCTATCTCTCTCTCTCTCTCTCTCTCTCTCTCTCTCTCTCTCTCTCTCTCTCTCTCTTTTTTACATAAGCCCTCTCTGGATTTTCTCCCATGTCCGAATTTAGGCAATTGGCTGCGTCGCGGTTGCTCTGACCGGTGACAGAGGTCTGCTGCCCGCCCATTCCCCTGGGGATGGGTCCAGATGTGAAAGAATGTCCCCATGGGACAGTACCGTAGGGGTCTGGCAGTCAGTCTGGCCTTCAGGAGTGTAGTGCATAATCCGTATCACAGCGATGCAGGAGTACGACACACTCTTTTTCGGCCAACAGCAGTCCGCAGGCTGCAGGAGGCCGCGTGGCAAGGAACGTGTGACTTGCGAGTATGACGCCAGCTGTGCAGCGGTGCCAACTCTCACAGCGCGAACCACACACGACACGCGAAAAGAAAAAAGGCCATGAGCCAATTCAAAGAAACACGGCGCAGACGGGACCAGTGCGGTGTTGAGCACATACCCATTCCAAGCACGTTCTTGCAATCCCCCGCCTGAGCAAACGGTCGCCTGACAAACCAAACTCACACCGCTGTCCGGTCTGCAGACTTAGAGAACCGAAACACGGCGCAGACGGGATCAGTGCGGTGTTGAGCACACATCCATTCCAAGCACGTTCTTGCAATCCCCCCTGATCGAGCACTGTAGAACGTCATCGAGTAGTTTAGGATCAGAGTGCAAATAATCTGGCGTGCAACGTAATCAAGCGGAGTATTCGAGTGTAATCGAGCTCAGGCCGTTTTCAGGAAGGATAGGTGAACTGGTTCAAACCATCTTTTTTTTGTCGCCGGCAGCGCATTCGACGACGGGGCTTTCTGTCTACGGACGTATTTTCTTATCCAGACCAGTCGCATACAACGTCCTCTTCACCCCCCTCCGTTTCACACGAATTCACCACCCATCTTTGTCTTTTTGTGGTTTCTTTCCCCTTCGATCCAATACAGTATCCTTTTACTTGTGGGTCCATCAGCCCACTTCCAAAAAACACCCCCCTTGACACGCGTCCCCTCCCCCACCTTGCGTGCACTCTTTTCATTTTGGCACGCGCTTCAACCATTGGTGCTGCACACGACAACCCCACGTCCACTGTGCTCTGCGGAGTTTACTTCGCAGATTGCCACCGGCCCTGAGTTTTTCTTGAGTGAATGCTGAGACACGGTTGTAAGGGGGCTTCTCCCCGTGACGGAATTGCCTGTGCTCTAGTAGCACGGGTGGTCCTGACTGAGACAAGCTACGAACAGCAACCTGACAAACCAGACTCACACCGCCGTCCTGTCTGCAGACACTCAGGTTCCGCGCTGATGATGGTCCGCCTTATGCGTCCGTGGCTTGAAAAAGGACCGAACACGGCGCAGACGGGACCAGTGCGGTGTTGAGCACATCCCTCCAAGCCCGTTCTTGCAATCCTGTTCTTCCCCCCCCCAGGGTGCGAGCCTTCGCCCCCAGCCTGTTTACAGCATCTGCAGTAGGGGCGCAACCGATGATGCAGCCAAGACTCCTTTACACAGGCAGCAGGTCGCTGTCCTGGTTTCCCACCGCCTTCTTCAGCCGTGTGCCGGGTGCATGTGGTAGGTAACACAGCATGCAGAGTATGCTTGTCGTACCCACCTCATGCATCGGTGCACATACCGTAAATGGGTGTATTAGTGAATGCGGTGGGTAACACAGCATACAGAGTATGCTTGTCGTACCCACCTCCTGCATCGGTGCACATTGAATGCGGTGGGTAACACAGCATACAGAGTATGCTTGTCGTACCCACCTCCTGCATCGGTGCACATTGAATGCGGTGGGTAACACAGCATACAGAGTATGCTTGTCGTACCCACCTCCTGCATCGGTGCACATTGAATGCGGTGGGTAACACAGCATACAGAGTATGCTTGTCGTACCCACCTCCTGCATCGGTGCACATTGAATGCGGTGGGTAACACAGCATACAGAGTATGCTTGTCGTACCCACCTCCTGCATCGGTGCACATTGAATGCGGTGGGTAACACAGCATACAGAGTATGCTTGTCGTACCCACCTCCTGCATCGGTGCACATTGAATGCGGTGGGTAACACAGCATACAGAGTATGCTTGTCGTACCCACCTCCTGCATCGGTGCACATTGAATGCGGTGGGTAACACAGCATACAGAGTATGCTTGTCGTACCCACCTCCTGCATCGGTGCACATACCGTAGATGGGTTTATTAGTGAATGCGGTGGGTAACACAGCATACAGAGTATGCTTGTCGTACCCACCTCCTGCAATCGGTGCACATACCGTAATTGGAGGGTCGAAAATGTTCACTAACCCCAAGAATCAGCCAAAACTTCACTATTTTGACCGTTCAGTATCAAAAACGGGGTCCTCAGCGCCTTCGTGCTGGTCGGGGTAGCGTTCCCAGTCACTCCGTTGTTCCTTGTCGTCTTTCGGTTTCCTACACACCCAAGTGGTTGTGAAGGATTCCAGGGCCTTGCTCCCAGTCCGCCAACTGCACTCAAAGAAGGCCCGCTTTCATTGAGAACGGTCAAATGTTCACTAATTCTGAGCTGAAAACCTCACTAATTTGACGGCTCACTGCACGACTAATAAAGCCCTTCACTAATAAGCCCATTTGCGGTATGTGGTGTATACCCATTGTAGTGCATCAAGTTACACACACCGGTACCCAACGCAGCAGGTACGTGTGTTACCGACGCCACAAGAGTCGTGCTACAATACCACCTGTGTACTGGCACCAGACCGGGAACGTAGTTAATCCGACTCATCTCGTGAAGCTACGGGTGCAGGTTCTCGCCCCCGCCCCCCCTTCCCAAACATTTCAACAACAAAACTGACCATTTCTTTTCTTCACGACCCACTTGTTATGCCACAGAACATGTGTCATGACATGCGAAAAGACGTATCATGTGATCACGTGATAATACAGAGTTTGAAAACATGCGATGCACATGTTGGGTGACATGTTATCGACATAACATGCAAGAGAAGATCGCTCAAAGTTTCCATAACAAGTGGATCGTGTTTCCTTTTTTACAGGCTTCCTAAAGCGGTCGAATATCGATGCCGAATGCCCCCGACACACTAATTAAGTGCAAATACAAACGTAAAAAAAGCAACGTAAGAAAAAACAAAGGTAAAGCATGCATGGTACCCCCGAAAGCTGAAGTAACGATACGCAAGAACTCCGCACACACTCCTCAATACGGGGGAGGGTACACACTTATGCTCCATATGCAGCTGGTGGCTAGCTGAGGGTCTAAACGGTCCTGACAGAGCATGTATAACTTGCACACAGCGGCGAAAAAGTACACTCATAAAATGCAGCCCTCGCCGTTTCACAATTCCCGCACGAGCTACACGAACTACGCAAGTGTGATGGACCTTTCTTCGGAGGGGCTCACGCACTCAAAGTTCGCTTATACGCAGAAACTACGCACTAGTGTGATGGACCTTTCTTCGGAGGGGCTCACGCACTCAAAGATCGACTTATACGCAGAAACTACGCAAATACAGGAGTTTCGGGGGTACCATGGCAGATGGGTCTCGCGGGTGCAGCCAAACGGCGGAGCTGTGTTGGTCAGGGGTTGCCCTTTTCGCGATGCTTTTTGCGACAACCAATTTCTGCTTCCCTGGAGACAGTATTTGTTACAGCTAAAAAGAACGTTGGCAGCGGTTCAACCAGAACACATGTAGGTCGAATCGCACAAACAAAGCGAGAGAGAGAGAAGAAGAAGAAAAAAAGGACTGTTGTGGCCCCCCAACAGGCCCCGCACTCCAAGTCCTCAAGACGTCTTACATCCCTATTTCGGTGCCGCACCTGCGGCAACCTACCCGTTTGGTTGAGTTGGGATAAACACGCAGACTTTCTCCCTCAGGTTTCATTCGTCGCAAACCGAATCCCCGCGTGCATCGGGCGGCGCCC
This sequence comes from Diplonema papillatum, assembly GCA_030068145.1. Lineage (NCBI taxonomy): Eukaryota > Euglenozoa > Diplonemea > Diplonemida > Diplonemidae > Diplonema > Diplonema papillatum. The sequence continues at coordinate 75,310 of JAPJBO010000925.1, forward strand.
ACAGCACACGGAACCAAGCGCCAAGCGCGTCAGCCAATCGATACGCACACTCATCAGCCTACTTATGATTACCACAACGCAAACACACCTTTCCCCGGTAGCTCCGGTCAGTTGACCTCCGCCGGCTTAAAAAAAAAAAGGAAAAGAAAAGGTTCCCACTGTCTCCTTTCGCGTTGGAGGCACAGCGGAAAAGGGCCCCCCGCAGGGGTGCCGACCCCAGCGAAGATAAAAGGGCTCCTATTCCGCGGCGGGATTTTGCCTTTAGTTGAGGGTGGCCGGTGCTTTTCGCTGCCCCCCCCCCCCTAAATGGCGGGGAAGATGTCAGACATTCCATTTCGCGATACAGCGTAGAGTTCTTGGCCCTGCCGCGATCGCTTCGATCTTCGTGGCTTCCCTGTCGGTGATGCGAGCTTCGAGAACTCCTGCAGGGGTCTCCTGTAGGATACGCTTCCGCCCCCTCCTCGAGGTGGCCCCCGGTGGGTGGTCGGTCGCGGGGTCTCCTGTAGGATACGCTTCCGCCCCTCCTCGAGGCCGCCCCCGGTTGGTAGTCGGTCGCGGGGTCTCCTGCAGGATACGCTTCCGCCCCCTCCTCGAGGTGGCCCCCGGTGGGTAGTCGGTCGCGGGGTCTCCTGCAGGATACGCTTCCGCCCCCTCCTCGAGGCCGCCCCCGGTTGGTAGTCGGTCGCGGGGTCTCCTGTAGGATACGCTTCCGCCCCCTCCTCGAGGTGGCCCCCGGTGGGTAGTCGGTCGCGGGGTCGCCTGCAGGATACGCTTCCGCCCCCTCCTCGAGGTGGCCCCCGGTGGGTGGTCGGTCGCGGGGTCTCCTGTAGGATACGCTTCCGCCCCCTCCTCGAGGCCGCCCCCGGTTGGTAGTCGGTCGCGGGGTCTCCTGCAGGATACGCTTCCGCCCCCTCCTCGAGGTGGCCCCCGGTGGGTAGTCGGTCGCGGGGTCGCCTGCAGGATACGCGTCGATACGAGTCGGCGTTGCAGTCCACGCACCTGGACATTCGGTGTCGGTCGCAGATCGCGACGGGTAGCCCGTCGTCGGCGGCGTGGTGGTGCCGACAGCACGCCTGCACTGTGGGTCCCTGTTGGTCTCCGAGGCGGCGGCAGATCTCACACTTCCCCTTGTAGTGCGTGCGTGGTCCTTTTTAAGATGGATTGCGTCTGGCGCTCCCTCTCCTAGGGTTGCCGCCCGAAAACTCGACGCCGGTCTGCACCAGGAGAGAACTTCGCGGCGGATCACAAAGCACCCGCCCTGCACGAGGCACGCGCCCAAGACCCGTGCACGGCTACCGTAGCACCCTCCATGTTTGCACCTTCCTCGGATGCTACGGTCGGGAAGGGGCTTCAATGTAGTTGGGAAAACACGTTCCCCTTCCCCGCGTTCTGCGTGTGGGGTTATCACCGGGCAACTGCCGCTGCAGCCGCAGACACGTCCTTCGCCGTTGGCTCACTTTCGGGAGGTGTCGCTGTCACCAACCAGTGTGTTCCTGGTTGTTGCCCTCACACTTCCCGTTGTAGTGCGGGACGCACTTCGTCGCGTTCCTCTTGTCGACTACCGCGTCCGGTAAATGGACGGGGTCCGGGTTTGCGGCTGGCCTCTGGGGGGCGGGCCACCGGGCTGCCCTCGCGCGTCGCTCGTCGTTGTACACGGGCCCATTGTCGTAGGCCCCGTTCCCCTTCAGCTATAAATTTGTTGCATTAGTGTCATTGTCAGGCCTTCGACTACCCTGAGCAACGCACTATGCACACTCCGTGTCTACGTCACAGCAGATGGAACGCGTTGGTTGCGCCGCGGGGGCGGCCAACGAGTGGGTGTCGTTGTGGCCTCCCGGCCGGTGCTATCGTTTTATGACCCCTCGCTCGTTTCTTCGCGTTTGCGTCGGTTCGCGCGCCGGGTGGACGCAGCCGGGGGCTGCGTTGCATTGGGCGGCGTTCGCCGGGCGGGGGTGCTAGCCCGGAGTTGCGGCGTTGGCAGTTGAGTGCGCCGGCGCCGCCGCGTGCGTGGGACGGAAGGGTCCTCCGCAGCACGCCGCCGCAGCGGCGCCGCGCGATCGATCGTTGGTGAGTCTCCCAGCCGGAGCCGGAGGATTCCTCGCTCGTCTCCCCGCGTTTGCGTCGGAGCCCGCGTCGGGGCGCTGCCGGTGTCGGTTGCGATCCTGCCGGAGGCGCAGGTGCCTCGTTCTCGTCGTCGGCGTCGTCTGGTCGGTCTCCCACCCGGTGGTGGCCACTCCGGAGGCATTGGCGCAGCCGCCGCAACGCGTCGCAGCACTGCGTGAGGACACCGTCACCGGGTTCGTGGTGGTCCCGGCAACACTGCTCCGGCGTGCGCTGTGAGCTCGAAGCGCACAAAGGACACTTCTTCTTCGCGCACTTGTCGCAGACCTGCAAACACCCTCGCGTCATGGCCTGCGACGCGGGCACCAGCATTGGATGCGCAGAGCGTCTCAGCACCGGCCTCCGCACCTCCCACTTCTGAGCGCGCTCAGCGCGTAGAGCCGAGTCGTACTGCGGGAACACGTCCCTACCCCACACTTGGCTTGTCAGCCCCACCGACGGGCAAGGCACGCGTGGCACAGGCCTCCAGGACAACCGCCGTTTCCGCGCCCGCGGCGAAGACGGGACGTACTTGCAGCCCGCCGATCACCCGCGGCACACCGAGCGTGTGGAGGCTCTTCACCCTCTCCAGTCTCGCCGTCGGCAGCGGCGAGGGCAGCTTCAGAGTCTCGCATAAGCGACACAACACCGAGAGCATAGCCGCTGCACCGATACGGGGCCAGCCAGGCGCTGAACCTTCGGCCTCTTCTGGCAGTGCTTGACATCCATGCCTGTGAACAGCTCGAAGTCCAGAGCGAGCTCGATGTTGGAGACCCGGTCCACCGCAGCGCTGCCACCAGCCCAGGGCGCGCATCATGGGGCGGTAAACCCCGCAGAGGCCTTAGAGAGTGAGAGAAGATGGCTACTGCGAGGTCACGGGGGATGGCGGGCGGACCTTACCCCGGCACTCGTTGCAAGCAACGGACTACTTGGTGCAAGCTAGAAAAGTAAGCAAGACACGAAGCGAAAGGGTCAACACATAATTAAGCTCCGAAACCATGTCAATCAAGGGTGGGCGGGTGGGAAAGCAAATTGATTTGCCCAAACAACCCAAGTACCCTGTACGTTTAGGTGCCTCAAGGATTCCCTCGATGAATTGGGAGAATTCTACTTCGGCACCTTGCACGTGTCACTTTGAACCAAGAAAGGTAGAAAGAGGAGCAGTGGCATTACTAGCGATGGGGCCAAAAATCCATTTCCGCGGCGCATCCGGGAGGTCGTTGTTCCGAAATCTGTGGGCGGTCGCCTGCGGAGGCGGCGAGCACCCAGGCGTGGGTCACTGGCGCGGACTTCCAGCGCGCAAGGCTCGCTTCAGTCCTGGCCGCAAGATTGTTCCCATCATGCGATGTAGGGCCGTGGCATCAACATCCAGTCCCACGGTGATGACGCCGTGCACCCGAGTGCAGGAGGGCCACAGCCCGCATGAGGGCCGCGAAGCAGTCCAATCTCCGGATGTTGCCGTACGCGGGGCTTTCCCACCACAGGTGCTCCGCGGTGTCGGGGACCCGCAGCTCACAGTCGGGGCACAGGCCCGGGGAGCGCTTTCGCTGCTCAAGGCCACCTCGTCGAAGGCATCAGCTGATGCGGTCCGATTGTCTTCGTCGCCCGAGGAGGGTCCGGAGGACCCTTCAGCAGAGGGGGACGCAGCGGGGGGCGGCCGAAGCGTCACTGCTGTCGCCGGCGTCGCTCCGGCGGTCTCCGTTGCCGGCGCCGCGCTCCCAGCGCGTTGCGTAGTAGACGCCCCCGGCCAGGATGGTCGTGAGGGGCTTCCGCAGCGCTGCACAGTCGTTCGGCTGCGTTCCTCGTTGGTGCGGCGCTGATCATGCAGCGCATGCCGTTCGCTTTCTCGCGAAGCGTTTTCGCCTCCTTCTTGGGCAGTCGTACGTCCAAGCCGGAGTACAGCTCAAAGTCGACAGCGAGCTTGATCGATGCTACGTCGCCGGTCGATGACCACTCAAGTCCCGCCAGTCCACGAGGGCGAGGAAGGTCCACTCGTCCCAGTACCGTAACCACGCCCAAGCCGGGGCGATCCGCTGGTACGGGAAATCGTACCTTCGCGCCGGGTTCTGCCCGCAGAGCTCCCACGGAGTTCTCGCTTTGCGGTCCTTCCATTCTTGGTTGACGTGCCTCGCACGTTCTGCCAGGATCTCCGCCGTGAGAGATTGAACCGCCCCCGGCCGGATCTTTTGTTCGCGTCGTAACGATTCCGTGCTCGAGGAGGCACCTGGGCCAGCCCCTGCTACGATCGCCGCGTACTCTGCTTTCGTGCGGATAGGGGTGTAGGCATCGCACTGCCAGAAGATGTGTGCCTCGTCCTCGACGCTCCCGTTGCCGCAGCTCGTACACGCGGGATCACCTCCCTGGTGCATCCGCGATGTGTGCTGCGCCGTATTGCCACTCTGATGAGCCGCGCGGTCTGGGGCGGGCAGGCTCGCGACCTCCACAGCGCGTTGGTGGCGTCAAGGTCGACGTCGGCGATGCCGGCATAGCTGCCGCGCCTCGCGACGAGTCTTGCCCGCAGCCGCATCTTCAGGTCAGAGAGGAAATCGTGGTTCTGCTCTGCTGGGGACTTGCCCTACGGTTCGCCATTTCGTTTCCGTACTTCCCCGTATCTTCGCGGCTTGCGGTACGAGGTGCGGGAGTCTCTGGCATGCTGCGTAGAATTGGCCCGCAATACTGTAGGCCATCCGGGTTGCCGGGTCCGTCAGATGCGCCTTCTCGAGGATTCCCAGAACCGCCTCGGGCGCTCGTTTCGGGATCTTCGTCCATACCGCCGACGTGACTCCGATCGTCAACTTCTCAACAGATTCATTGGTTGTTGGGCGAAGGATACTCTCGCCAGCGCGGCTGGGGATCGCGGATTGTACCAAGAACACTTTGCTTGGTTGCGGAATCGGGACGTGACGTAGGTTGTGGGCGGTGCTGGTGGCGGTCTCGAGCCTGGCCGTGTCGTTGTGGTCGCGCCCCTTCCGTGAGGTGCTCAGTTTGGCCCCAAGGCATTTTAGCGCGATCATCTGGGGAAACTTCCTCCCCATGCTCCGGAGCTGGAGTCGTGCACGTCAAACACGGACGGTCGTGAACATAAACGTCTTGTCCATATTTAACGCCATGCCGATGAGCCGGCAGAACTCGTCCACTACGTCGACTCCCTTCTGGAGGGCTGCTTCCGAGATCCTCGTCATCAGATTCGCATCATCCGCGTACGATTCTGTGAGAATCCGGATGCCTCTGCCTTCACCGCCTTCATTGGGACGGAGAGCGCGTTGATGAGGATTACTGAGATCGGGCAGCCCTGGAGGACCCGTTTGTCACCTCGAACTCGCCCCCGACTCCCAACTCCGCGGTGGCCAGGACGGAATCCGTGTTGGCCGTCCTCGATCCAGCCTTCTACCAGGTCACTATGTCTTTGAGCCGTCGACAGGCCCAGAGACAGTAAACACAGGAGGTCACCGTGATCGGCCTCATCTTCACCGGGTCGTTGTCGTCACCTTTTGGCGTCATGGTGACCAGGGCTGTTTGCAGCGCCCGTGACCATTCGCCGGTCTTCTCAATTAGATTCAAAGGTCCTGCAGTCCTGAGCGGTCGGAAGGTTCGCATAAGCCGCTATCAGGATGTCTTGTAGCGCCGCACACTCCTGGGCTTAACTCCTGCAGTTCTGCCAACAGTTTCGAATGTGGACTGTGCAGGCGCCCGGTCCTGCCGGTCGTGCAGGTATCTCTGGATCTGCTCCAGTCTGTGGATCTGCAGTCGGAGCTACAGCCCAGAGGTGCCCGGTCCCGTCAGCTGCACTCCTTGCCGTTGCCCTCGCCCGTATCGGATGCCTCGGTTGGCCCCGCCCCGTGAACCGTAGGCGCTCCGATGCCAAGAGAATTAACTGGCATTAAATTCCCATTTACTTAAACGAAAACGAAAACAGTTAGCACATTAGAGAAAAAGCTTACGCATTTTTGGAGAAAAAAATGACGGTCGACGGAGAGCATCCGGAGCACGAAATGTCTCACCAAGAGTCGCCTCCCGCCGTTGGGGATGACGGGGTGGTTGCTGAAGTTGACAAGGAGGCCACGGAGGGCAGCGTGGAGCTGCAGAAGGAGGAGGAGGAGCACCACAGAGGCAAGGGGGTGTCGACGCTCGACTACATGATCACGCTGATGGGCTATGCCATCGGGATCGGGAACCTGTGGAGGTTTCCGTACCTGGTGGGCAAGTGGGGCGGCGGGTCGTTCGTGCTCGCCTACCTGGTGTGCCTGGTGTTGGTCGCAACGCCCATGTACCTCGTGGAGCTGCACTGGGGCCAGTACACGCGCATGAACACCATTGAGTGCTTCAAGACGATGCACCCGAGGTGGATTGGAATCGCGGTTACCGGCGCCCTGATGGTCACTTTCATCAGCATGTACTACAACCTGCTGCTGGCTTACGCCTGTGTGTACCTGATCGGCTCCTTTTACAACCCGCTGCCGTGGACTACAGACGCTCTTGGTGACACGGGCAATATGTCTGCATCCGAGTACTACTGGCGCAACACTGTTTTGAACGAGTATCCGGGGGAGCAGGTTCTCGCCAATGACCTTGACGGGGCAGGCCCGCTGCAGTGGAGGCTGGTCATTGGGTTGCTGTGCGTGTGGATCATTGTGTACCTTGCGCTGTTCAAAGGTATCGAGGCGTCCGCGAAAGTTTCGTACGTCACGGTCGGCCTGCCGGTGGTGTGCCTGCTGGTCATGCTCATCAGGGCAGTGACGCTCGAAGGTGCCGGCGACGGTATTGAGTTCTACATCGGGAAGTTCGACGGGGATAAACTGTGGGACGGTGAGATGTGGGCGACGGCGTGCGGCCAGATCCTGTTCTCGCTTTCCCCCGGCATGGGAACGGCGGTGACCCTGTCGAGCTACTCACGGCCGTCTGAAGACGTGTACAGGGTCAACTACTTGGTCACCATCTGCAACTCCGCCTTCAGCATCACCGGGGGCTTTGCCGTCTTCTCCATCCTCGGGTTCATGGCACACCGGAGCTGCGAACCCGACCCGACCGCGGATAGTTGCGTCTCCGTTGATGTGCTGGCGCAACGCGGTACGCGATTTCCCCTCTTCCGGCCCCCCCCCGTGCCCTGCCACCCCAACCAGACTCACACCGCTGTCCTGTCTGCACACACTCAGGTTCCGCGCTGGCTTAAAGTAGCGTGGTTTTGCCTATTCCAAGAATAGCGGAGAAAGGGGAAGGGATTCCAACAACACACACACTCGCACACAAACGCACACAGGTGGAGCTGGACTGGCGTTCATGACCCTTGCAGAAGGAGTTAGTCAGTTCGGTGACGGGTCGAACGTGTTCTCGTTCCTTTTCTTCCTGATGTTGCTGACTCTCGGGCTTGACTCAACATTCGCCTGGATCGAGACGCTGAACACCTACGTGTATGACTACAGCAGAAAGGTAACTGGCACCGCTCTGCGTAAAGAGCTTGTTGCCGCCGTGACTGCAATCTTCTTCTTCTTGACCGGTGTGCAAGCTTTCTTCTGGTCGCATGAGCGCATTTCGTGAACTCGATGCAATTTATTAGAGTGAAAGTTATTGTCGTAAGACGCTAGCCTTGAAAAAGGTTGGTAACCGACTTGAACAATGGTGCAGAACTTCTCTCTGCCTCACACGACTGCTCACGCTCTCACGTACCCATCCCTTTTGATGATGCAGATGGGATGCAGCCATTCCGGCACGTTTCTTGCGATCACCTTTTTGCGACAACCAATTTCTGCTTCCCTTGAGACAGTATTTGGCCCGCCGGACAAAGAACCGAAGGGATCCCAAGTGCTGTATCTACCGAACCACGTGTTGAACGGACGTGAGGTCATGCGGGTCTACCCCTACACGACAAATCACACAAACACAACAGGTCAAAGTCCTGAGTGAGAACACAACACACGGTGGTGCAAGCGAAGAACAAATTATCTTTTTCTCCCTTGCTTTCCGTGTACATGGTTCATTCAACAATGAGTCGAAAGCAAGACTACGACACCCGAAATATCACACAGGTCTGCCGTTCTGTTCGCGGATCGGGTTCACTTTGCTGGACGTTGTCGACCACTTCGCCGCCACGCACGTTCTCATCTTCACGATCATGATGCAAGGAGTGATGTTGTGGGTTGACTGGTCGTGGGACCTCATTTGCCACGGCATTCGTGACGCGACTAAAGGCAGCAAAGAATTCCCCAACGGAAGGGAATTGTGGATTGGCTGGCGCTTTGCTATCTTCATCACGGCACCGCTCATCTCTTTCGTATGCCTACTTTTTTGAAGCCAACAATGTTTTAGACGTTGATAATCTCGAAACAAGATTTTAGACGTTGTCCCACCTCGGAAACAAGATTTGAGACGCTGTGTCGTCTCGGAAACAAGGTTTTTGACGTTGACCCATCTCGAAAAGATTTCAGACGTTGTCCCAAGGTTTTAGACGTGGTCCCATCTCAAAGACAAGATTTTAGACGTTGTCCTATCTCCTAAAACATTGTTTCGGAGCCCGACGTAAAAGCAGACGACTCCGTGCTCGAATCTCTCCGTGCGCGATTGAGCTAGCAATCCAGCGAAGGTGCACAACCGAGGATCCCGTAGCGTCAGCAGTCCGGCCAAGGAACGTCGCCGAGGTCCGTTGGGTAGAACGGCGCATTATGCATGCGTTAGATTCGCACGCCGGGTCGTCGCCTACGCCTCCGAAGGCCCACCTGGTCAGGGCTCCTGGTAAGTTCCCTGAAACTCCCCGACACTTCCCCGAAACTCCCCGAAACTCCCCGATACTCAGCCCGATTTTTGTGGGAAGTGCGTGCGCTCGGCTAAGACCGGCGCGTGGCGAGACTGGAGGCAGCAGTTAAAGTTCGGGGAACAGCAAAGTTCGGGCGAAGCTAAGTTCGGGCAATGCTAGTTCTGGTGAAGCAAAGTCCGGGCGAAACAAAGTTCGGGCAAACAAAGTTCGGGCGAAGCTAAGTTCGGGCGAGCAAAGTTCTGGTGAAGCAAAGTTCGGGCGAAGCTAAGTTCTGGTGAAGCAAAGTTCGGGCGAAGCAAAGTTCGGGCGAAGCAAAGTTCGGGTGAAGCAAAGTTCGGGCGAAGCAAAGTTCGGGTGAAGCTAAGTTCGGGGAAAGCAAAGGTTCGGGTGAAAGCAAAGTTCTGGTGAAGAAGCTAAGGAGTCGGTAAGCGCACGAGCAAAGTTCGGGCGAAGCTAAGTTCGGGTGAAGCTAAGTTCGGGTGAAGCAAAGTTCTGGTGAAGCAAAGTTCGGGCGAAGCAAAGTTCGGGCGAAGCAAAGTTCGGGCGAAGCTAAGTTCGGATGAAGCAAAGTTCTGGTGAAGCAAAGTTCGGGCGAAGCAAAGTTCGGGCGAAACAAAGTTCTGGGGGAAGCAAAGTTCGGGCGAAGCTAAGTTCGGGCGAAGCAAAGTTCGGGTTCTGGTGGCAAGTTCGGCGCCAGTACCCGGGGGGGAGGCCCCCCCCGACTCACCCGGGGTAAGCCAAATACCGCGAGATACTGAGAAACTCCGCAAAAAACGCAACTTTCGGGCGCATTAGACCCCGAAACGCAACAAACCTCGAAAACTATCTTTGACCGGGAAAATGTCATGGGCGGGGTTCGAACCCGGGCCTACCGGCCTGAAGACCGACACCCGGTCACTCTGCCACCCGCATACCTTTCGGAAGGGTAAAAAAAAGCTTGCTCCGCACTATTATCCAGTCCAAAAACAATACACTTTTTTACTGGAGAAAAGTGGGGTTGGCTCGAATAGAGGCTATTCACATTGCATGTTCATAGGACCTCCAGTCTCGAAAAAGTTGGGCTGCCGGTGGGTGGGCAGGTGTACAGGTTGGTAGTTGAGTGGACAGATGGGTGGATGGTGGTGGGCAGGTCGGTGGATGGGTGAACAGGTGGGTAGTTGGGTAGACGGGTGCGGGCAAGTGGGTGAGGTGTGCAGGTAGGTGTGCTAGTGTGCTTCGGACGCGGCTCTCTTGAGCCGTCCGTGTTCCTCCTCCTCCGATCCTCTTCCTCTACTAACCGGATGCATCTACCAACTGTAGCTTGGACTCCTGGGCAGTTGTTGAGGCACACCCTTCAGCCTGCGGATTCGGAGGGCCTCAAGGCGAACCAGCAGTTGCTGGAAAACCTGCAGGACCTGCCTTTGAGTCCTTGGACACAGGGAGGAGTCTGAACAGGACGCGTCGTGTGCATGTGCGCAGGTTCAACCATCATCTGACTCTTCTGTTTGCGGTTGCAACCTTCGGTACCACGAGTTTGCCATTCTTATGTCAAACTCTCCAATCCCCTCTTGGGTTTTGGTTTGGGCAAAAAGTATTCGCGCCCGCCATCTCCCGATGACCTTCCCACTTCTGACCACGCTGCAGCAGTCACGTGTAAACCGGGCAGACCCAGTCGTCCCCCATCTGGTCCCGAACGACGAGCACCGCTCCTGCACCCGAGTTTAGCCTTCGATGATTGGAAGCCGCATCGGAAACAGTGGGTCAACCCATCCCGGAATTCTGAATTCGTGCACCCGGTTGAAAGGAGTGTCCACTTCGGAGTCCACGTTCACTTATGTGGGGAGTTGTAGAGTACGGGAGGAACCGGAAATCTCCGGAAAGATGGTACCCGCATTCCAACTCGTCTCGGGAATGGTCAGTCGACGACCGTATGCAGGTGGGTGGAGGCCCTGGGACTGCGAAGGTGTGACCACCCCATAAGGAGGACTCTCTATCTTGCGTTATCTCTCTGTCCCAGTCGCCATAGCAACCGTATCCTGGCCAAGCATCATCCTGCAACCCTGCTTTCGGATGGCCATCGTGCCTCTCATTTTGGTTATCAACCTTACTCCTCGCTCGAATTGCCGTCTTCGACCGTAGCTGCCCCTGGTCCTGGTGGTTAGGGTTAGCATGCAAAGAGCCTGTGGCGATAATCTGCATCTGCTCTCTTTCGTGACTACCTCTTCGTGCTACCTCTCTTCGTCACTGGTACCTTATCTTGACCTCTGCCCGCCGCGGAGTGCACGTCTCTGTCTTCGATGATGGCGAGTCCTTACGCCGCCGCTTCGTTGCAGCGGCCGTCCTAGTGTCGTCGCCTTGTCTTCGGCGTTCTCGATGGCGGTGTTGGCGCCGGCATCCGCCGCTTCCCTTGTGGCGCTTTGGGCCGATGGTCGCAGCCTGCGTCTCGACTTCGGTGTCGCTTCGGGCGTCCCCAGGGGCGAAGGCCCGCGCTTCCGTCTCTTTGCCGCCGACTCCGCACATCGGCATATCGTGCTGCAGGCAGGCATCCGCGGTGTGAGTTCCTGCAGCATTCCGCGATCGTCTTGCACGTCCCGCACTGCGTCATCCTGTGCTTCTCGCAATACTTCACGGCGAGGCCGTCCCCTGTCGCGTGGTGTCAGCGCGCTACCGACGCTTGCCGATGCTTGCACTCTTCGCATTTCGCTTTGTGATGTCTCGTACACACTCTCTCGTCCTTGGTGGTAGGCCTGGGCACGCCAACCTCCATGCACTGGGTCTCCGCCGCCCACTAAATTTACCCTCTTCTGCCCCTTCTTGCCGGAGGTGCCGTCTTCGAAGGCGTCCCACCAGCACGTCCGCCCATACGTGGAAAATACGTCCATCCCCCAGACCTCATCATTGAAGGCGTGCCTGTTCGTCCCCAGCTGCGACTCGAGCACGAGCATTGTCTCTGTACCCGCACGACCTCTGGTGGAACAGTTCCTGCTCTCCTTGCCGCAGCGGATCCTGTCGCTACCTGTGTCAAACCGTGCCAACCTGTACCTCCCAGTCTGTCCTTCCTTCTCAGCCTCTATCTTCGTCTTCGGGGCATAGCCAAACACGGGACCGCTCTGCGCAAGGTAGGGCCATAATAGCGTAGCCCCCTCCCCGCCTTCGCCAAGGCCGGCTGCAGGGAAAGTGGTCGCCACAAAGGAAATACCCCGAAACTCCCCGAATTTCCCCGAAACTCCCCGAAATTCCCCGAAACTCCCCGAAACTCCCCGATACTCCCCGATATTTTCGTCTGGACCAGGTGGTAAGGCAACCGAAGCTGGACTCCACCGTGTGTGATATCGGAGAAGAGGCCAAAAGGGGAGGTTTGGGCGGAGAAAAATTCTGGCGAAGTAACGATGTTATGGATGTACAGTAGGGTGTGCGATCTCTGCAAAGATATGCAGCTGCTGCACGGGGCCGAAACCCCCGTGCAGCTATCGCCACAAGATGAAAACAGAAGTCTTGAGCCGAGTGCCGGATGAGAAGCTGACAGCCTCCCACGCTCCATCCGTCCCCCGAAGGAACCACACAAAAGCAGCGTGTCAGAAGCTCAAAGCCGAGTGGTGAAAGAAAGTGACAAGTGGGCTATACTTCGCTTTAGCCGTTACCAACTTAAAGCCCTGAACTTAAACTTACACAAACACGCACCCACACAACAGGGTCTCTTCTGGTACCTGTTCATTATGGACCTCAAGGAGGCCTACGGCGGCTACCCGGGATGGTTGCAAGCCATGGGATGGATTATCCTGGTCATCATCATCTCGCCGACGTTCATCTTCTTCGGGATTTACTTCAAGTCCAAGGTGTGTTTTCTTCTCCGGATCGTGTGTTGCACCTTCTCAGGGGACGACCTGGGTATCTTCAGGAGATCGATATGAGACATGCCACTCAAAGGCACGTATTGTACAACACCGGGCGCGTCCGGTAGGAGCACGCATGGCACGGCCGTATTCGAAAGGTGCACCGGCTCACTCTGTAAAAGGACAAAAACCACGATTGCAACACGAGTAGAGCAGGCCTGGACGTTGGGACCGTGTGAAGGAGTCCAGAAGCAATGCAAACAAGACCGAGGGCAACCCGAGGACGTCCAACACGGCGGTGAAGAAACGAAGCTCATCCGAGTGTCCGATGAAACCCCTACCTGTGCCACGCGTGCACAATGTCGGACGCTGGCGCATGTCAAGAACATGCGTGACACAGCCATGTCAAAACGTGAGATGAGGCAATGCTTCTTGTGGACGTGCAGACCTCAGGAACAACGATTGGGGTCCGACACGTTGATCGCACGGTGCTGAAGTACACCGAGTAGAAGAAACAACGTAATACTACCTGTGTTGTTCGTGCACTTCCGCACCTCCTCTGCACACAAATTCCCGTAGGTGGGGTACTGCAAGTGTTCATCCGACTCCGGTCTGCTACTACGTTTAAAACCTTCACCCTGAAAGTCGTGTGTCAAGTACATGCGTGACACAGCCGTGTTCACAAAGGTAGGATGCGGCAATGCTTCATGTGAACGTGCAGGCCTCAGGAACGAAGACGATTGGGGTGTATCTACGCCCGACACTTTGATCGCACGGTGCTGAAGTACACCGGGTAGGAGAAACAACCCACTACTACGCTGCACACAAATTCCCTTAGGTGGGGTACTGCAAGTGTTCATCCGTGCTACTACGTTTGAAACCTTCACCCTGAAAACACCCCTCAGCCCGAACCTCTGCCCGGCAAGAGAACGAGGCACTTCGACCTTACCCCCGATGCCGACGACGCGGAGATGCCGGAGAAGTCCAGCCTCGAAAACGCCATCAAAGCCGACGAGCCGAACACCGAACCTTTCGCGGATGAGACGAAAAACGTGCACGTAGAGTAGCCACGAAGCGCTTGAGGAGTAATTCGCGACGGAGGACGAACCCGGAAAACAACGCACCGTCATCGAAAGACACCCGACCGCACTCCCATACGGGATCATAGGTCTAACACTTGTTCCATCAGTAGGGAAAAAAAATGTTGCAGGGCCCCTCCCCACCCCCTTGCACGACCGACGGATATCCCCAAATTATTTTTCAACCTTTCCAGTTCCCTTCAAAAAAAAGCCACGACGGCCATTTTAAAACGACCCCCATCCCGCCCTGCATGAGAGGCAGTGTTCTGCCTAAACAACAAACCAAGACTTCTCTCCCCGCGTTGGCACACGGTGCCGCAGGCGAGTCGACAGCCCGAAACTCTTGTTTTAGAGTGAAAGTCGACAGCCCGAAATTTTCTGTACGATATGTGCGCCTCTCTCTCTCTCTCTCTCTCTCTCTCTCTCTC
>JAPJBO010000926.1:0-89366 GCA_030068145.1 Diplonema papillatum
TTTTTTTTTTTTTTTTTGGAAGAATCGTACGGGGGCCTTCGAGGCAAACTGGGAAAAATGGGCAAGACAAGCAAGTTCCAAAAGGGGAAGTTCAAATACTTCGTTTGTGGGCCGACACTCGGGTATTCTCCAGTGTCTTTTCAATTGGTGTGACTCAGTCCCTCCTGCTGCAAATTTTGTGAAATGCAGGAGTGGACTTGTCACAGCCAACCGCACAGACAGCCTTGATTTTTTTTTAAACACCAGGCCGTACAGTTTGCCAGACAAGAAACCTGGTGCCTGACCTGGTGGGTTCTCCGGGTTCACTTCTTCACAACGAAAAACGGCACAACCACGAACACAGACAGGCGCGGTTTGAACCCGCACCAGTTGCACACTGCAACCGGCGCCTGCCCCACGGCACTGGGGACTCAGAAAAACGAAAGGAGAGTCGGCTAAGGGCCTGGAAAGGCCGCGGCTCAGCCACAAGCCGCCACCTGTCACTCAGACTGGGGCCAACTAATTCAAAAAACCGGGGGCACATTGGTAACCATCCCGATTTTACCCCGCCTTCACGATGAGAGGGCCACAAGGGAGTCAAACTTGGCAAGGCTCACCTGGAAGGTGCCTCTTTGCACCGCCCCCCCCGTTCCTGCTGGGCAGCTTGGGGCAGGATCTTTTACGCCCGGGAAGGGTAGGTGCGCAGCTCGGACGCCAGATACGAAGTAAGGGGCTTTCACCCACAGCAAAGGTACTGCTTGCCTTGGCCGCGTTTCGAAAAACACGTTTCCAGGGGACACCGCGAGGAGGTGGCAAGTCTTCTTCACTTCCTGGTCTTTAGGGGCCATCTTGTTCAAGGAACGTCAAAAACGGCAATATGCGACCTTCTCCTGTTGTCGAATTTGGGGGGAGCGTTTTCCCCGAAGTTCCGGCCCTTCAAAGAATGACGTTAGTCTGAGCTTCGAATTCCTGTGAGGGCTTCTTTGGATGCATCGGTCAAAAATGGAAGAAAACGGGTACCCATAGCTCTCTCACAACTTCTTCAATGACTCGCATATCCGCATACCTTCCACACGAGACCCGCAGAACCACTCATTGATAACCCCTGGGCCTCTGGAGGCCAGTCTTCTTCACTTCCTGGTCTTTAGGGGCCATCTTGTTCAAGGAACGTCAAAAACGGCAATATGCGACCTTCTCCTGTTGTCGAATTTGGGGGGAGCGTTTTCCCCGAAGTTCCGGCCCTTCAAAGAATGACGTTAGTCTGAGCTTCGAATTCCTGTGAGGGCTTCTTTGGATGAATCGGTCAAAAACGGAAGAAAACGGGTACCCATAGCTCTCCCAAAACCTCTTCAATGACTCGCAAATCCGCATACCCTGATTGTTTCCACACGAGACCCGCAGAACCACTCATCGATAACCCCTGGGCCTCCGGAGGCCAGTCTCCTCCACTTCACGGTCTTTAGTGGCCACCTTGCTGAAGGAACACCAAACAATTTAATATGCGACCATCCCCTGGTGTCGAATTCGGTGGGGCGTTCCCCGAAGTTCCGACCCTCGAAAGAACGTCGTTCGTCTGAGCTTCGAATTCCTGTGAGGGCTTCTTTGGATGAATCGATCAAAAATCCAAGAAAATGAGTACCCATAGCTCTGTCAGAACCGCTTGAATGACTCGCAAATTCGCATGCTTTGACTGTTTCCCCAAGAAGAGCTTTTCCAATCAACCAAACACACGGTCATTGTTGACCAACCAACTGGGGAAACAATATCAAAGACTGCCTGCGTCGGCCGCGCGTTGAGCACGTTTCCGAGGGACACCACGAGGAGGTGCAGGTCAGATTCTTGTCCCTCATGTAAAGAAACGCATGATAAGAGACCTTCTCCCTTTTCAAAACGGGGGGCTTGTACTGCCGAAGTTCCGACCGGCGAAAGAACACTGTTCGTATGAGCTCGAATTCCTGTGAGGGTTTCTTTGGATGAATCGGTCAAAAAATCGAGAAAACGGGTACCCATAGCTCTCCCAGAACCTCTTCAATGACTCGCAAGTGGGCATACCTTGGTTGGTGTCACGCGAAACCTCAAAGACCAGCTTTTCGATCCCAAATTCGTCCGACATTGTCGCCATTCATTGTGAACTTGTTCTTTGGTGCTAATTATTCCTGTTTTTGTTGCGTTTTTCGCTCTCTTTCGAGTCGGCCTCTTCACAAAGAGGCCGTATCTAGAAGGAAGGCTAAAAACACTGAGAATCAATCCAATCCACGAGGGGGCCCGCAGGGCAACCGAGTGCGGGTTTGCGGGTCTGCGGGGGAGCCTGGAAACCCGACAAACATTGGCCCCGCAAGAAAAGCCAAGCACCAAAGCAACCTCGCCTTCGCAGCAAGAAAGACCCACCGGGGAGTCCAGCCTTCCGGAAACGGAAACGGTTTGTCAAGCCGCTTCTGCCTTCGAGCCTTCGATCTTCAACCTCTCCGCCCCACAAGGGGGCAGAACCAGCCTTCGGGTAAGGAAACGGTTTGTCAAGCCGCTTCTGCCTTCGAGCCTTCGATCTTCAACCTTTCCGCCCCACGAGGGAGCAGAGAGGTACTGCTTGCCTTGGCCGCGTTTCGAAAAAACACTTTTCCAGGGGACACCGTGAGGAGGTGGCAAGTCAGATTTTGGTCCCCCCCAACCCAAAAACAATCGGAAACCCCAGGAAAGTTTGATCCACACCGGTGTGGGTTCATAAAACGCCTGCAAAATGTGTCGCCAAACCCCGGGACCCTGAAAGGACCCTGTTTTTCGGAAAAAAGGGGGGCCCCCAGCAGCTCAAAACCAGAAACCTAACACTTGGGTGGTCCTAAAAAATGCTCGGGAAATGCAAAATACGTGGTCGGATGCTCGTTTAGGCTGAAATAATGGCTGCAGAATGCAAAAACAAGACAGAGTCACCTCCCACAAGGCAATTCCTTAAGGAAAACATCAGAAAACCCAGGGGGGGCGTCACCAGAAATCCAAAACTCGAGACCTACCACTCAGGTGCTCATAAAATGCTCCGAAACGGCGGAAAAAGTGGTCAGACGCTCGTTTAGGCTGAAATAATGGCTGCAGAATGCGAAAACAAGGCAAAATCACCAATTCCTAGGCAATTCCTTACACCTTAAGGAAAACATCAGAAAACCCAGGGGGGGCGTCACCAGAAATCCAAAACTCGAAACCTACCACTCAGGTGCTCATAAAATGCTCCGAAACGGCGGGAAAGTGGTCAGACGCTCGTTTAGGCTGAGATAATGGCTGCAGAATGCGAAAACAAGGCAAAATCACCCCCACAAGCCAATTCCTAGGCAATTCCTTAAATGAAAACATCAGAAAACCCAAGGGGGGCGCAAACCCATCAAGGCTTCTAAAGCCAGTCCTTCCAGGAAAGTTGGCCAACATCAAGGCTTCTACAGGCAGTCCCTCCAGAAAAGTTGGCAGACATCAAGGCTTCCGATGGCCAGTCCCTCCACAAAATTCGCCCCACATTAAAGCTTCTGAAAACTAGTACCTGCGAAAACACACTAACACCTGTGTGATTGAGATATTGTTGAGCAGTCTGATCCTTGTTATGTACTCCAGATACATATCGCAAGCACAAACATGCAACAGAAAAAGATTAAACCACAGTGGCAGGCTTACAAAGTGCCAGAAAAGAAAACTAGCTGCTCTGGAGAGCATGAGAGAAAAAAGAGGGCATAAGAAGTGTTGCATAACAGCTGTGGAGAAAAAATGTGAGCTTGAAACAGTGATTTAGCATTCTACATGGGCGATATTCAAATACTTCCAGATGGATGGTGGATGTTGTAGCAACCCTGTTGTGGGTTGTGCAGTGTTAGTGAATGCAACACCTCTGCAAATCTCTGTGGGATGCCACTACATGTGTGTCCCTCAAAGTGGAACAAAAGGAAAGGTTCTTGGGGAAAAAATAAAGAGGACATGAACAAAGTCAGTGGCTGACATTCAGTTGCTGGAACTGGAACCCCTATTGCATCGATTTCGGAAAATGTTGTGCTGTTTTCCCTGAAGAATATGTGAGAATGCACTGAGGGATGCTTCTATAATAAATTAGATGCAAACGAGATTCGCTCGGAGTTTCGAAAAATAGAATGGAAGACAAGAAGAGTGAGTTGAAAAGGCACGTGGTATACACCTGGATACAATTGAGATGGCTACTTCTAACCAGGTAAAACCTTCCAGCATACATTCACACTAAAAGACAGTTGCACAGGTCTGGGCTCGAACCAGACACCGAATATTACGAAATGGGTTTGCGAAGCAGGGATTTGCAAGCTGATGATTTGCTTGTCGTTCATTCATCATCTTCATCATCAGATTCCAACAGCCGCTTGGACTTTGCAACAGCAGCAACAGCAGACCTTTTCGCTGTTGGCTTGATGTCTTTATCATCATCATCATCATCATCATCATCATCATCGGAGTCAAGGAACTTCTTCCGGAGGGGCGGTCGTTTGCGTGTCACTGGTTTAGCTATATTCGCGGTGTCATCATCATCATCATCATCTTCATCATCATCTGCGAATCGCTTCAGTTTCGCAGCAGGCTTATCATCTTCAGTACTAGCTACCTTCTTCGTGATGGATGGCTTGCTGTCTGTTCCTTCTTCGTCAGAGTCATTGCTTACAACTTTCTTCGGAGCTGAATGCTTGGGGGCTGGTTTCTCTGATTCGCCTTCGTCTTCACCAGAGTCATCCTCGATTACCTTCTTTGGTCCTGGGCGTCTGGGAACGAGTTTTGTTGGTTCTTCATCATCAGAGTCATCATCTATTATTTTTCTCGGAACTGAATGCTTCGTGGCTGGCTTGTCTGATTCATCTTCGTCAGAGTCATCAATGACCTTTTTCGGAACTGGGCGTTTGGGAACAAGCTTATTCGGTTCTTCTTCACCATCAGACTCGGCATCGGACACCTTTGCGGGTGCTGGGCATTTCGGGACCTGCTTCGATTCTTCTTCTTCATCAGAGTCGTCATCAAGCACCTTCTTTGGAACTGGTCGCTTAGGAGCTGGCTTCTTCGATTCCTCTTCATCATCAGACTCATCAGCGAACACCTTCTTGGGGACTGGACGCTTGGGAACTGGCTTCTGTGATTCTTGTTCGTCATCAGAGTCATCATCAAACACCTTCTTGGGAACTGGGCGCTTGGGAACTGGCTTCTTTGCTTCTTGTTCATCATCAGAGTCATCGTCAAACACCTTCTTGGGAACTGGACGCTTTGGAAGAGGCTTCTTCGATTCTTCTTCTTCGTCATCTGAGTCATCGCTGACAAGCTTCTTGGGAACTGGAAGCTTGGCGACCTGTGGATTCGACTCACTTTCATTGTTGGAGTCCTCCACTGGTTTCTTGGTGATAGGGTGTTTAGAAGCCGGGGCTTCCTTTTCGTCTAAGTTACACTCAGGGTTCTCGGGTTTGCGGGCATTCTCTGGGTCTTCGTCCTGGCCATCTGTCTTCTTAGGCTTGGTGCTCTCCTCTTTGTCGGCTTTCTTGCCATCTTTGTCGCCTTCTGATTCTTCTATTGGGTTCGGCACGTCCACAGGACTCGACTCGGTATGTTCGCAGCTTTCTGAAACTTGTAGTTTCTTATCAGCAGGCTTCTCATCATTTTCCTCCCTGTCGACTTCGGGTGCTTCCTCAGGTTCATCAGTCGTTTTCCGTTCTTCCTCATCCAATTCTACTGGTGCATGCTCAGGCTCAGGCTCTTGATCAGACTCGGGTTCGGGCTTCACTTTCTTCTCAGGGCGAGGACTTGCTGCTTCAATGATGCCTGACTTTTCCATTCCGGAACCTCCCGTGAAATCATAGCCATTCGGTTTGTGTGCACCTGTGGCAGACTGCAACTTGTCTTGAAGGGCTTCGGGTGTCAGGTCGTCCTTGTCACCTGTATGAACAGATATGTGTGTGCCAGACAGGATCTTTTGGAAATGTGATTTGTGTGCCGACATCTTGGCCCGTTGCATAGCCTTTGTGTTGGTTCCTCCCCAAGAAACAAAAACGAACTTGTTTCGTACGGATTTGACAACACCCCGATCATCAACTGCACGACATCTGAGCCCACAGAAAAGGACCTTATCGTCGTCAAGGTTGGCAACAAAGTCAGAGAGGCCCGTGTCACCTTTCTTGTAGATATACTGGGAACTCGGGTCCTTTCCATCATATGTGAGCATGATCCAGTTGTCCTCGGTATCTCCATCACGAATCTCGCTCCAAATGTCGCTTGCATTTCCAGCCACAGAACCGACATCGACATCGGCTTTTGTTGATGCTGAGCTTGTCAATGGTGGAGACTTCAAACTGGGTGCTGGCTCCGGCTCCTTGGGTTTGATAGGTGACTTCGAACTGGGTGGCTGCTCAGGCTCCTTGGGTTTGGTAGGTGTTGTAGTTGGTGATAAAGTCGACTTCGAAGAAGACATTGGGGTAGCATGTTCTTTGAGAGCTGGTGTTGTTGCCGCTGTTCCACATTCGAAGTCATAGCCATTGGGCTTGTGGGCTCCTGTTGCTGATTGCAGCTTGTCAATAAGAATGTTGGGGATCAAGTCGCTCTTGTCACTTGTGTGCACAGAGATGTGTGTCCCTGATATGACTTTTTGGAAGCTCGATTTGTGAGTCGACATCCTTGCCCGCTGCATTGGCTTCGTGGCAGGCCCGCCCCATGCAACGAATACGAACTTGTTTCGCACTGATTTAACAGAACCACGGTCATCAATTGCCTGGCAACGCAGGCCACAGAACAGAATCTTGTCGTCATCCAGTTGATCAACGAAATCAGAAAGCCCGGTGGCATTCTTCTTGTAAACTTCTGCAGTGTTCGGATCCTTGCCATCATAGGTAAGCATGACCCAGTTGTTATCAGTCGCACCATCTCGGATCTCCTCCCAAATACCTCCCAGTTTTCCTCCAGTTGACACAACTGCTTGTGTGGGCATTTCTTTCTTCTCTGCATGTTCTTCGCATTCTTTCTTAGCTTCAACTGTCTTCTCCTTTTTGGGAGGGGCACCTTCAGTGCCAGAGGTTCTATCTGTAGCCTCTGTGGTAGTATCCTTCACTGTCTTTCTGTTCTCCTTTGGTAGTTCAGCTTTCTCTGTCCCCTTTTTGATCGATGTGTCATTGGCAGTGCACGGTGAGCTAGCTCCTTGAGTTTTGCATTCAAAGTCATACCCATTTGGCTTATGCGCACCGGTGGCTGACTGCAGCCTTTCTTCCAAAATCTTGGGGGTCAGGTCAGATTTGTCGCTGGTTTGGACGGAAATATGGGTGCCAGAGAAAATCTTTTGGAAATGAGACTTGTGTGTCGACATCCTTGCACGTTGCATGGGCTTGGTCCCTGGCCCCCCCCAGGCAACAAAGATGAACTTATTCCGGACGGACTGCACCGAGCCTCTGTCATCAATAGCCTTGCAGCGCAACCCGCAGAAAAGTATCTTGTTGTCGTCGAGCTCCTCTACAAAGTCAGAGAGCCCAGTCGTGCTCTTTTTGTATACTTCCATTGTGGTTGGATTTTTGCCATCGTAGGTCAGCATCATCCAGTTGGTGTCACAGACACCATCCCTAATCTCACTCCAGATGTTGCTGGGGTCACCCCCCTGGCTGCTCTCCACTTTTTGCTTTTCTTCTTCAACAACCTTTTCGGCATGAATTGCTTCTTTGTCCGCTGCTGTGTCTTCTTTGCCGTCAGCTTCTGTGCTGTCACAGTCGGCAGCCTTTTCCGCATGTTCGGATATTGTGTCTGTGGTGTCCTGCTTGGTTGGCTTCGTTTCCTTTTTCGAGTCTTCTTTCAAAGTCTTTTCTTCGCCCTTTGCGGATACTGCTGACGGCTCCTCGCATTTCTCTTTTGACGTCTCGCTCGTTGCTTCCTTCGAAAGACGGGGTGAACTTGCTGACTTGGTTTGACATTCAAAATCATAGCCGTTTGGCTTGTGTGCACCTGTGGCAGACTGCAACTTGTCTTCAAGTAGTTTCGAGTCCAAATCCGAAATGTCGCTTGTGTGCACCGAAATGTGAGTGCCACTCAAAACCTTCAGAAACTGCGATTTATGGGTCGACATTTTAGCACGCTGCATTGGCTTTGTTCTGGGGCCTCCCCAAGCTACGAAGATGAACTTGTTGCGTACGGACTGAATGCTACCTCTGTCATCAATTGCTTTGCAGCGGAGGCCACAGAATAGTACCTTGTCACCATCAAGCTCCTTAACAAAGTCAGAGAGGCCAGTTGTGCTTCGTTTGTAAACTTCCATCGTATTCGGGTCTTTGCCATCATAGGAGAGCATCATCCAGTTCAAATCTGTAGTGCCATCTCGAATCTCGCTCCAAAGATCGGCCACATCGCCGCCTGACGAAGGAGCAACTGATGCAGGAGCAGGACTTGTATCGGCTTGCTCGTTATTGGTGATGTCTTCCTTCGTCACTGTGTCGATCTCTGATTCCCTGACCTCTTTCACTTCCTTCTTAAGTGCGGCGACCGGCTTGACCTCATCATCGTCTTCGTCAGAGTCGACAAACTTCCGGATTGGTTTGCGAGGCGCGACCTTTGGCTTCGGTTGGTCTTCTTCTTCGTCACTGTCCTCGTCATCTTCTACTTTTCGCTGCGGCTTCGCTTGAGCTTCAGGAGTGCTCTCGGGCTTTGCTGGCTTGTCCTGATTAGAAGGTGGAGTATCGGTCTTCTTTGGAACTTTCTCGCTTGCGGGTATATTTTCAGGCGGGTTTTTGGTGGGCAATTCTGTGTCATTCTTTTCTGATTGTTCCTTCGTCTCCTCGACTGCAGGCGCTGCCGAGGACTCTGATCCTTCGAAATCATAACCGTTCGGCTTGTGTGCGCCTGTTGCCGACTGCAACTTTTCTTCGAGAATCCGTGGTGTGAGGTCAGACTTATCGCCGGTATGAATCGAAATGTGAGTACCCGAGAGAATCTTCTGAAAAGACGACTTGTGCGTTGACATTTTAGCCCGTTGCATCGGCTTTGTGTCGGTCCCTCCCCAAGCAACGAAGATGAATTTGTTTCTCACCGACCGAACTGTTCCCCTGTTATCAACGGCCTTGCAGCGGAGACCGCAGAACAGGATTTTGTCATTGTCGAGCTGCTGAACAAAATCGGACAGCCCTGTGACGCTCTTCTTGTAAACCTCCATCGTTTTGGGATCTTTCCCATCATAAGATAACATGATCCAGTTCAAATCTGTATCTCCGTCACGGATCTCGTTCCAGATGTCGCTCGGATTTCCGCCAGTTGCAGTCTTAGGTGCAATATCCACTGACGACGATATTTTCGATGTCAACTGCTCTGGAGCACACTCTTTCACTGCTTGTTTTACTTCGGCTGGCGGTGCTTTTACGTCCTTGTCGACCAGATCTGGGTGGTCTTCATTACCCTCGAAGTCGTATCCTGTCGGCTTGTGCGCTCCAGTAGATGACTGCAGCAGTTGAGCCAACTGCTCTTCCTTCATGTCGTCTTTGTCATTCGTTTGGACGTTCACTTGGCAGCCGGAAAACAGCTTTACGAACTCAGAGCGAAGTGTGCCTGCACGGGCCCGCTGAACTGCACTGACATCACTGCCAAGCCACGATACAAAGATGAACTTCGACCTCACACTTTTCAAAGTACCCCTGTCATCAATAGCACGGCAGCGCAACCCACCAAAAAGAACTTTGTCGTTGGCAAGGCCCTCTGTGAAGGACTTCAGCCCGTCTTTACCGTGCGCATGTAACACAGCTTGCTTCGAATCTGCGCTGATGCCGCATATCATCCAATTCGCAGTCGTCGAGTCATCTCGAATGCCTGCAGTAGATTTAATTGAGTGTCAAAGATAGTGAAACAGTTGTCGGAAATGCGTATTTCTGACGGCAAGTAAAAGTGCTCTAACGGCAAATGAAATATTTCGCTGGTCAATTCAACGGCCCTGACAACTGCAAACAGCTCCACAGATACGCACCTTTTGAGTTGCTGAAACGACCCATCTGAGCATCGACTGTCAGAGCAAGCTTGCATGGCATGGCGCACACAGCTGGTTGGTGTACCTATGAGTTCATGCAGGCAGCCTTTGGGGTGTCGGTCTGCCATTTCCGCAGCGTCCCATGCGGCTCCAATTGATAGGCCCTCAAAAAATGTGTAGGCCCAACCAACAAAAAAAGACATACTGTCCCACATGTCATGCAGCTCTTTTGGAGTCTTCATCTTGCCCCCAATGTGGACTGAGGGTGGAGAAGGGGAGCACGACCTGGATTGATTTGAAACTGTTGGTCAGAACCTTCAACGAAGAAGATACAATGCTACGGGTTTCTCGAAACTGGAGCAAAAAAAACTGATCCTTTCGGAAGTTCGGAAGCATAGGTGAATGTACTGGTGAGCTCTTTTTTAGATTTCGCCACTGTGTGTGGTCAAAAGTTCGGTATTATCCGATCAAAGTTAGCTCTCTAGCGTGCCACCTCACTTTTCTAAGGTAGGCCACGGGGGATACCCCTATGCAGGACATTCCTCTACGTGATTTGTGGGTAGTTGGCTTGAGTGATTTTCTCTCACCGGGATTGACGTAGCACGTGCAGTTGGCAGCGGTTGACGTTTTTGACCTTCGGGTTTTTGAGAATTGTCGGGTCAATTCCCATCCGGCCCTTTTTTCGTCCATGAGGATAGCACTGTCCTCCCCTCTTCACAGTTTTGTGTTGGACCCAGTCAGTTTTGATGCCAAATGTGACAAGATGCCTGTATCACAGCCATATCTTGTGCCCCAGGCGCGGAAGTTTTTGAGGCCAGTCCGTGCCGCACATGCCAAAGTCGAGGAAGAAAGATTCTGCAAAGACTTCACGATCAGACTAGTCGCGAGCTACACCCACACGGGTTCACTCCTACGCCCCAGGTGCTTGCATCTGGTAACCGGGGTTTTGCGTTACCGTCGATCCCAAAGGACGTTTTTTTCTGAAAGTAGGCGTTTGGGTGACAGTGTCGACAAGGTAGTTTTCAATATTCCATGGCAATGCCGCCTGCACGACATAAAGCAAGCTTGGATTCTCAGCAAAGAACAAAAACAAGCAGCAGTTCCAAGAAGCACGAACTTGCCAAGTACAAACAAATGGCGATCACAAGTAAGTGAAACGCAGCAGTGGTTTAGTCGGGCTCAACCCTTCAGTGTTTTCTATTCTGTGGTAACGAATTCCTCGTCATTCTATCTTTTTGGCTGCCGTGAACGCATCACGCATTAGTTAGACACACAGAGAGGGGACAGGGGATGCACGAATGTGTTCGGAACGGTATGTGCACAACATCATGTTTCCCGCACACTGCGCTGTGGTGCAATCCTTTCAACCAGTTATTTAAGCAATTTTTAAGTAATTTAGGGGTTTTGCTATGGCATTCGCTACTTTCCATATCCAGTTCTCACTCGCACTTCTGTCATATTTATTCAGCAGTCTGTGGGCTTCCATATTGTGTACACTTTGTTGGCTTGAAGACCCCTTTCTTGGAAAACAGAAAGAGAAACGATCATTTGCATCGATACGGCGACATCAGAAAGAGGAGAGTCTATGCTTAGCCCGCTCGTCTGTGCCATCTGAATGGGAGCCTGAATCATATTCACCCTGTGTCTTCAATCTTGGTGTGGACATTGGCGGATTCGGACTGGTGGCACCCCCTCCTATCAAATACAGCCGGTTTCTTGAGCAGGCTACGATTGTGGGAGCCTGTCAGGTCGACCTGTCGTGTTACCGTGATCGCCCATTGTCCAGAAACTGGTTTTACAGTGATCACCCATCTTTAACTTGGACCATGTCCGGGTCAGTAGGTGTCGATTTCGAAGAGCAAGCACGTGCCGTCCAACATTACCCACGAACTTGTTTGTCGAGGGAGGCCAAAACACGACCTGCCCACAAACAGGGATCAATATACTAACTCGTTGAATGTGCCTTGAAATGTATGCGAAATATGGAAAAGGGCAGGTGAACGGGGCTCCGGGATGCTGGTGTTTGTGGAAGTCTAACCAATGCGCCCCTTCACATTTTTCATTATAGAAGGACAGTGGTGGTAAGTAAGGTGAGGTCTTCCGTGAACGCGGTGTTTGCCGTTTGTTGGTTGATGTGTTTGTCTACAGAAAGCAAGTTCACTAGCTAGAGAACAGAGCTCTCTTCGATCATCGTGGTACGTACTGGATGCTTCCGGTTAGTGTTCCAGCTACCTGTTAGTTGGTTGTTCAATGCGAATGCGAATGTGAATGTTGTTGTTGGCGATACGATCTGTACTATGCCGGCGGCAGACTATTAGTGCAGTGCCTGGTGAGGGCAGGGTGGGCGAGCTATAAAGGTGCAGGATTCCGGTCGAAAGGCTCAGTGCTTGTCTGTGAGTGTCCGGAAGAAACAGCACAGAGTGGAAGTTGCGGTATGACGAATAGTGCCAGGAATGGAGTAGCAGTGGCAAGGAGAGCACAGAAGCAACACAAGCGAACCTGCATGTGTTCTCATGGTCGCCCACTGGCCTTTCGCGAGAAAGAACCTGGACCGCGAATACCATCTCTCCGAAAAGTTTTCCCGTACTTCTATGTTGTGCTGTACACACTCAAACTCACTGAGCCACCCCTGTCCACACCTACAGCTGTACACCTGCTCACCCAACAGCAAAGTCTAGTGGACATCACCTACTCCTCGTTTTGATGCAGTGGAACTCGCACTTGGCAGGGACTCATACCTTGCCACAACCGAGGGCACGAATGCAGAAATTGTGAATGTTGCCGTCCAAAAGACCTTTCAAACTCAGGTGTGCCTGTGTTGTTCGTTGTCCATCTCGAAGAAGGAAGAAGAAGAAGAACAGCTGTTATTGAGCTTCTATTCGGCATCGGAAAGTAGGTGCGAGATCAGGCAAACCTTGTGTGCTAGCTTCAACTTTCCCGAAGGAGAAAGAAAAAGAAAAGAACGTGACGATCAACCACAGTTTGCAAAGCTTGAGTCGAAGGCAGCATTGGTACTGATTCGGCCACATCGCCTTTCAAAGTCACTTACATAAGTTGCAGTGTAAGGTGTCTGTCAGTGTCACAAAGAGCTAATGGCGCTGTTTTGCGAGACACGGAGGCAGCGAATTCTCGGTTCTTTGCGTTTCAATTATCGATTGCGTTTCATCATCCTGTGACAAATATCATCTACAACGTTTCACAAGAACGCGACAAGAACAAGAAGAGTTAGAATAGAGCTTTTTTGAGATCAGGTAAACCGAAAACCTTTGAAAGGGGTTTCACAAATTCTCGCTCGATTGTGGCGCTCGATAGTCATACCTGTCCCAGAGGATCGTCTTGTGAAGTCAGGTCCCAATCGTAAACGGCCAAGAAGATATATTCGTTTTCGATATATTCCTGTGGTTGGGTGATAGATGCTGGTTTGACATTCTCAAGTGATCCCGTTCTCAAAGCTAAAAAGAGTGCAGCCGGATGGCAAACAACCAGAAAGGGCACGAGAATCTGCTCTGATCCAGCTCCCTGCAAGTTGCCTAACCGATCGCACTAACCGAGAAACAGCTCTGCTGCTCTCTTACAAAGAGCCTCAAACAAAGACATGAAGATAAAGCAATACCAGCTCGTCAAAGTTTAGGCGCAACTCGGGTTCGACTTCCCATTGGGGGTGCAAGGTTTTAACTTGCACGTTTGTCGAGTAACTGTTCTGAAGTATGGGTGACACGAAGACAACATAGGGATCAGAGAAGCCATTTGGGTCCAAGGAATCGAGGTCGTGTCCAGCGAGCTGACGGATTTTGAGATAAGCAGACACAGGCTTGTCCCATATCTCGGTGGTTTTTGAGGACGCCGGAGTTGAAAGAGGGTCAGCAACAGAATCAGGCACGAACTGGTTCCGCGCATCGATACGGAAGAGGGAATACACGGGACGATGGTCTGAGGTCATGACGGTCTGGACACTCGTGTACTCTTCTTGGATAACCGTTTCTTCGCTGAGTGCCTTCCAAAGGATCCTATCACACCAAGAGGGGATACGCTGCTTCTCGTCATCTGGGTAGATATTCTTCCCTCGCGCGTACTTGTATGTTGGCTGAAACAGCGGTTGCGATTCGTTGAAATCGATGAATGCCGTTTCTTTGCGCATTTGGTGCTGCAGCTGATCGTACTTGTACAAGAAATTCCAACCCTCCGGTCCTTGCTGTGACAGCTCAACGACCTTTTGCCGGTCGTAGTCTATCCGGTAATTGAGGTCGCCAGCCCAGAACACATGGTGAAACTGGTTCGTGATCCAGAAGTCCTTCCAGCCCATTCCTTCTCCGCTGCAGCCGTTTACAATTTCAAAGAAATCTTCGTTTCGTCGGATGACTTTGTCCTGATGTGCGTTCAAATGACACCCCACGAAGCAGAGTTTCGACTCCCGAAAGGTGAACATCATGCAGACCGCGCCTTTGTTGGCCAGCACGTGGGCAATGCCTACAGCTTCCTTTTTCACTGACACTTTCGAAACATGTTCCCGATGATCGGCTCGGATAAAAAGCACCATTCGGATCCAGTTGAGGGAATAGCCACAGATTTTGATGTACTTTGGCCCGAGAACCGTATCAACAGTTCGGAACCAATCGTCTTCACAATCTTTGTAGCCGGTGCGCTCCTTGTACACGCACTCTTGCACGCAGACACAAATAATGTCGTTGTTTTCATCTGGTCGCAGCCATTCCGAAATTCGTTGGTTGCTGCTGAAGAGGTCTGGCGGGGGCGCCTCTCCCATGTTCCAGGTTCCCATCCACACCCGAAGAGGTTGTGAAGACACACGCTTCGTCACTTTGTTCGACAAGAATGAAATGCAGGCTGCAAACTGCTCACGTTCCCGCCTGGTTGCGAACTGCACACGGTGGTCTGTGCTGTCGGGAAGCCGGAACTTCAGCTCTCGTGGACCCTGGCCGTGTTTTTCAATGACCACACTGGTACACGGAATCAGTTGCTTGCTCCGTGTGAGGGTGTACACGATGAGCATGGGTACGACTAGGTTTGGGTTGATTTCCAGTAAAGCATCGCCTCCTGATTTTCGAACCTTGAATCGAAACATCGGACGCTCGCTCGTTTCGGTACCCGACTGCCTTCGGCACATTTTCTTGGTATTGTCTGAACACTTGACAATCTCTTCTTCGCACTTTCGATGAATGGTGTACTTGCACTCGACGCACCGCAGGACTTGCCCCCACAGAAGCCCTTTGCACCAGTCACACCATGTCGGTCGCCGGAAGAAATCACGGAGAAACTTGTGAGTTCGGCCCCTGGAGAGAAGCATTCCCTTCTGCCCCAGTGGTTCCCACTCCTCGTCGCCACCCGTGAACGGGAACTTCTTGTTCTTCCGCATCTTGTCAAAACCCTCGCGAAACCTTGCACTTTTCGCCTGGTCGTCGAACCCTCAGGTGCGAACTTCCTGTCTCTCCCCATGTGTATTTTTCTCCTGCCGAAATGTGAGGTTTGCGGGTTTGACACAGCGTTGTTGTTTATGCTTGAGGTGTAAGAGTGCCTGCCTTGTCCCCATGAGTAGGAAGCCGACATGTCCCGTAAACCGCATACATGTCGGATCCAGAGTTCTCAAAGCGGGTCACACGCCCGAGTCTCGTCAGCAGTCTCC
Organism: Diplonema papillatum; assembly: GCA_030068145.1. Taxonomy (NCBI): domain Eukaryota; phylum Euglenozoa; class Diplonemea; order Diplonemida; family Diplonemidae; genus Diplonema; species Diplonema papillatum. The sequence continues at coordinate 15,570 of JAPJBO010000926.1, forward strand.
ATGTTTGCACCTTCCTCAACTACTCCACTCCTACAGTGGGGGTTCTTTTCCCACGTGTGTGCATGTGGTTTTCCACCAGGGTCACTGCCGAAGCAGCCGCATCACGTCCTTTCCCCTAGCTGGCATGGGGAGGCGGTGTCCCCCAACCGAGTGTCAAATAGCTTTAGCTCATATGACTGCTGCCTCCGGCGCTGACGTGACAGGAGCACCTGAGTTTCGCCGGGTCGCGAGACTCTGCAATCCGCTACTCAGCATCTTCAGTCGCGCTACGGTTGGCCAACAGTGGGGTTGGTGCCTCCCGTCGTTCGTGGCTCCACTTGGGTTGGGTTCGCAGGCTGCCCACCTTTGGTGTGCGCTCCTCGTAACGTAGGCCCACCTTGCTCGCTTCTGAGGTGACACCACTCACTTGTAAAGGTGAGATGCGGCACATGTTCCGGGCAAGGCGGTAGCATGTTGAACCCCGCCACAAGTCTCGCTAAATCGCTTGACAGTGCACATGTGCAAGACGACAAGTAGTACCGTCACCACCGGTCGGAAGGGACACCATCGGACAGCGTTGTCGGAGCAGGAACATCAGAACGTGGTGCTGGTAGGAAGCCACAGAAGACGAAGTGGCACAGAAGAGAGAGTCTGAAACCTCAGCATCCACATGGGACGACATTCTGCATCGCCTTGTTGTTATCTCTTTGCTGTCAGATCGCCGACAAGAGAAAGAAAGCGGTCAGCTGCAGTGGCTGCTCCAGCGGCTGCTCTGCACAAACGAGTCCCAGGTAAATAAGTAACACTGCACCGCCCAGTCATCTCCTCTCGCGGTGGGGCGCTGTCTCAGATGTTGTCTGCAATGATTGGGCAATGAGCAATCAATGATCTGGATGATTCACCTTTGCCTTCGGTGTGGCCTGCTACGAATTCCTGAAACTGGTATATCGTGTACTGAAATCTGCTTGTAACATGACCGTAAAACGAAATCACGGTACGCCAGTGAAGTTTTGTTTCTAGTCAGTAAGAAGTACAGTACAGAAGCCTACACGACTACAGAGGCTCTCAAGTGTGTCTTCTCTTGCTCATAGGAACATAAGACGTCGTGCTTGTATTGGCTGTGAAGCCAGGCACTCTTTCTGCTCGGGATGACCGAGCACAGGACCCACATATATTGTCTGCCCCTCGCACTAACAACAAGAAAGCGAAGAGCCTGTTTTTTTTTTTTTTTCCGAGACTAGACGTATGCTAATAGCTCTATCGAGCCAACCCCACTTTTTAGAGGGTCCGCGGGCGAAAAGCCCGGGGGCACTTTTTTATAGTGTTTTTTGGGTCAGAATTTTTGTCAGCGGCCATAGCTTTTTTGCCCCTGGAAATTGACACCGTGATGGCAGAGTGAACGGCGCTAGGTTTTAGGGCTGGAATTCCCGGGTTCGAACCCCGCCGAGGACCGAGGGTATTTGCATACTTCAGGCCCGGACGGAACTTAGCCTTACCAGAACATAGCTTCGCCCGAACTTTACTTTGCTTCGTCGGAACTTTGCTTTCACCAGAACTTAGCCTCCCCAGAACTTAGCTTCACCCGAACTTTGCTTTGACTTAGCTTCGCCCGAACTTGACTTCACCAGAACTTAGCATCGCCCGAACTTTGCTTTGCTTCGCCCGAACTTTGCTTTCACCAGAACATAGCCTCCCCAGAACTTAGCTTCGCCAGAACTTTGCTTTGCTTCGCCGAACTTAGCTTCACCAGAACTTAGCTTCGCCCGAACTTTGCTGCCGAACTTTGCCTTCACCAGAACTTAGCTTCACCTGAACTTTGCTTTGCTTCGCCCGAACTTTGCTTTCACCAGAACTTAGCTTCACCTGAACTTTGCTTTGACTTAGCTTCGCCGAACTTAGCTTCACCAGAACTTAGCATCGCCCGGACTTTGCTGCCGAACTTTGCTTTCACCAGAACTTAGCTTCAGCCGAACTTTGCTTCGCCCGAGCTTTGCTTTCACCAGAACTTAGCCTCCCCAGAACTTAGCTTCACCCGAACTATGCTTTGCTTCTCCCGAGCTTAGCTTCGTCCGAACTTTACTGTTCCCGAACTTTAACTGCTGCCTGGGCGCCGGTCTTTACCGGCGCAAATGTACTTTTCTTTTGGCATGAAGGCGGTTTATCGAAGCTGCAAGCAATTTTCCAGCAAAAAGAGAAAGCAAAGGCTAGCATGGTATTCGCCGAGCGCGAAAAATCCAGGTTTTCTACGAGACCCAAGACTCTTCAACAACTACATTCGGTCTGCCCAAAAGCACAGGAATCCTCAGATGTGTAATTTTGCCCGGAAGCACGCTGTTTGATACCTGGCACAGCTTGTGGGCAACAGATGGATAGAGGAGCTAATGCAAGCAGTGGAACAGGTGTTCCCAGACTGGGCAGACGTTGAGGGGTGCGGATCGAAACGGCTGCCAGCCGGCGGCTACTTCATGCCGCGCACTGAATCGAGGACAGAAGAGTCACGCACAATGCGATACCCGTGAAACGATGCCAAGAAAGTAGCTTCACCATTACTTACAGACAGGAGGTCAGAGGCGTACGTGTCCATTTCTTGGACAGGCACAATGGAGTTCAACTTGATCGTTTTTTCGCCTTCGCGTTGGCTGAGAATCACTCCTCTCCTGCTGCTCAGAAGATCCGAGACAACGTTGTCGAGTGTCTCTTTATGATGATCTGGGTCGTCTTGGTTTTTGAAGATGATGACTTCTAACAGAAAGCACGGTTCGAGCAGGCACGACCCCGCTCTGCCTTCTTGGAGAAGCAACTTTGTCGTGAAGTCGGCAGCATTTCCAACAGTATCCTCGTTTGCGCGCGGCAAAACTTTGAAACTGGTGACATCGATAGTGACGGCTGATACCGGCTCTCGCACAAGCGGTCCTGCCCCTGTGCCTTGGTGCACGCCAAACTTGATCGGGTTGAGCCACTTCGATCGAAGCTTGTTTTTGGTGTCTTCGTCCTCGACCATGTCAGAGAGGGACATTGTCACAGTCACAAAAGGCTCAGTTCCAAAGTCTACCATCTCATTTTCATCAAGCTCGGCTGGTGTGAGGCTGAGCTGCATAGTGCACGCCCCTGACGATGGGTCCTCTGGCTTTGTGAGGAAGGTGTGCTCTACCTCGCAAGGGGTGCTGATGAACTCGCGATGCTTTACCTTAACAGGACCTTGCTCCAGCTGCAGGTTCCATCCTCTTTCCAACTTCGTCTTCGTAACTTCGACATGAAGAGCACCCATTCCCGAGAGGACCGTCTGCCCATACTCATTAACAGACCAAGAGATAGATGGGTCCTCAAGCTTCACAATTTCGAGCGCCTTCTCCAAGATACGGTCCTCCTTTTCTGAGTACGGCTCGAGTGAGGCGGATACCACCGGCACTGGGACGGTAACACCCTCCAGCACAAATGAGCCTTTTCTGTCTGCACACAGTGTATCTCCCGTAAAAGAGCTGTCCAAACCGTGGACACAACCGACAGATCCGGGGCCTAGAACATCGGCTTCGACGCTGAAGTTGTCACCGTCAACCTTCGAGATGCTTCTGACCGACTGCATGCGATCTCGTGTGCTGTTGTAGATTCGAGTGCCAGCTTTCAACACGCCGGAATATACTCTGACCAGGGTTGCCCTGGCAACTGTCGTCACGTCCTGGCCCTGCACAATAACCTTGAAGACCATGACTGCTAGCGGGTCTTTCTCTAAGAACTCTGTCGTGATAACCTTACCTGCGGGAGTGTGAGCGACCAGCGCGGGTCTCTCCCTGGGTGAGGGCAGGTAATCGATGGCAGCATCCAACACAGGCGGAACAGCGATGTTCTTTCCGCTCGATCCGCACAGTGCAACAGTCGCCAGACGGCTTTTGGACGCCCTCGCAATCTCCCTGTTCACCATTTCCATGGACACTGTGAGACCAGCCTCATCGTCGTCTTCAAGCGCCTTGATGTATTCAGTAAAGACCTTGTCCGAAACTCCGCCCAACGAATCAAGAAGCCTCGCCCTGAGCCGGAGGGCGTCTGGCTTTAGAGAAGAACGGCCGTTGTCGACACTTTCATGTTCTTCGTTCAGTGTCGTTTTAGTGATCTCTCCCGAATCCGACCATTTGAAACACTCCAAAGTTAAAAGGTCGGTGAATCCAACGAAGCGGTTCTGCTCGAACAGCGGCGCCTGAATTGGAAGCACTGGGAGGCCGATGAGCCTTTCAACGCTGTCGATCGCTTTCACAAAGTCGGCCTGTGGGCGATCCATCTTATTAATGTACGTTACAAATGGCAACTCGTATTTTTCGGCCTGCATGAGCACAGTCCGAGACTGCGCTTCAACGCCGTTTACAGCGTCGAAGATGGCAACAGCACCATCCAGCACTCGCAGTGAGCGCTCGACCTCCATTGTGAAGTCAACGTGACCGGGGGTGTCGATAATCCGCACCTCGTGCCCGCGCCACTCCACTTGTGTCAGGGCGCTTTGGATGGTTATTCCCCGCTCCCGCTCTTGGTCCATGTAGTCTGTCGTTGTTGTCCCGTCATCCACTTCGCCCATTCTCGTCTTGTGCTGCGAGGCAAACAGGAAACGCTCCGTTGTCGTCGTTTTTCCGGCATCGATGTGCGCGACTATGCCGATGTTCCGGACGTTCTCGATTGGCATATTGTGAAGCCAGCAGCAGGTTACTCTGCCGAGTTTGCTCACTCGGTGGGCCGAGACCGACACCAGTCGCAGGCGGAACATGTTCCGCCCTTCGTGTGCCTCCTGCTGCAGTATTTTGAAATTGAAACTCCAACGAATATCACGAAAAGGCGTTACATCCGATTGAAAACGACGGGAGGCAGACTAGCATTCCATGCAGTCTAAGACTGAGACGGTCATCGACGATCGTTCAGGCACTTTCTTCCTCCGAAGCCCACTCATAGCTCGCGTGTTTTCTTTTAGGGTGGCAGCCAGTTGCGAAACCACCTCAAATAGGACGTAAATCCCGGAGTTCTGACATTGGTGGGCAGTGACAGCGGAAAAAAGAGTTAGTTCCAACTCTGGGGGGTGGGGTGGTGGGCGCTGGGGGACACAGCCCTCATCGTGAGAGGACGGGGTTGCATCGGCGGTGTTGATAGCATCGCTCGATGCACGTCCCCTCGAGGTGCTTGAGCTTGGGGAATCAGGCGCGAAGATAGCCTTTGTATTGCCAATTGACCTCGGTATCTATCCCGCCTTAGATGTACTCTTCTCGTGGAATGGCCCTCATGCAAACTTTGATCCACAGTGTCCTCTCCTTGCCCTGTAGATAACCTAACCCACTACGGGCTTGGTTGCTCACAGAAGCGTCTCGACCTTTGAATTTTGGCAACAGCCGACACGAAGCTTTATACTATGACACCAAAACATCTGAAACGGACCAAACTTAAAGACAGCGGTGGAATTGCGGCCAAAAACCGACAACCAAGTAAAGGAAAGACAAATCATGGGGAAGAGAGTTGGGACAAGATGGAAAAAGGGGCGGATGTAGAAAGAAGAAATCTTGGGGCAGGAGGGGGGAAAGGGGAAAAGAAGAAATGCAAAGGTAATAGGTAGACAAACATTTACAACTCTCAAGTCTCGAATTATTCCGAAGCAACATCTCGAACCCTTGGACCAATTAGTAATCCTATGAGACAAATTTGCGAAACAGAACTCAAGCTGCCCACTTCTACAGTAGGTATGCACGTAAAACAGAATTCAAAGTGTTGTAACGAATCAAATCCCTGCTTCAGAGCAAGAGTAAAACTGTGGTTTTCTTTTTCTTTGTTAAGGACGTGAAATAAAGGAGAACCAGTTTAACTGCAGGCGAGCTACTGCTGCGGAGATAAAAAGAGGCGGAGTCAGAGTGTTTTTCTGTCTCGTGGTGCTACATTCTAACTGTATCCAACACTCCCTTCTCGTTTATGCTCGTGTTCCCTTCTGGGAAGTACTGCGAATGAGCAGGCTACCTATGCCTTTGCGCGTGTGGCTTCTTTTTTTCTCTTTGTTTGGTCCCTGCACAGACGCCGCGTTGGCGTTCAGCATGGCACATTTGCCGCTGGGCTACCTGTAAACTAGGAATCAGCAGGTGACAAGTTGGTATCGAGAATCAAAGAAGCCACTGGAACCTCCGTGTATGCGACTCACTGTCTGCAGACGTAGAATGGGCCGTCAAGTCAAACTTTAAGAAGTCAGACTTTATACTTTGCAGACTTGCAGCAGTCGTAAAATATGAAGAGGAGCGCACTTCTCTTTCGAGAGCCTTCTCAGCATGTCGCAACACATTTGTCTGACGGACTGAGCAGACCCCTCATGTTCTAACTGACATGAGAGTTGAGGATAAGAGCAAAACAATAAACAAACAAAAGTACAAAAAAAAAAAAGACAAAGCTGGATTGGTCCCTTAGAAGGCTAGCAAAGTAGGGGATGGGGGATTTGTTGCCAACTAGGACAGTGGAAGCACTGGCAAAGGGTAGTGATGGTCCTCAACAAAAACAGAGCTCAAGCTAACGAAGCAAATGACTGCTCGCAAGGTTGTGCCTGCTCGGTTTTTGCTAAGAGAATCGTATCCGGGGAGGGGCACATTGGTCAGGTGCGCGCCACGTGCTTTCATTTTACGGTGTGAAACTGTCTTGCAAGTTTGACTCCTTTTGAAAGGTGTCAAGCCAGAACAAAACAAAACACGGACCCCCACGGACCTTGAGGTATGCACAAACCGTTTCAAAAGCAACTTCTGACCGGGGATTCGGACTGAGGGCCTTTCCAGACCGAGACATCAGCAGAAGAAGTCGGCAGGTTGCCGCGAAACAGTGTGAACGCACAGGAACCCCTTCGTTGACTTCCGCGAAGAGTACCAAGAACTGGGAAGGGGGAGCAGGCTTCAGTGACTTGCCATAAACTGGCTATCACACTCACCGCGCTAAACCCTGTTTTTGGGGCATCGCTGTTGTCATCAATTTTTCTATTTCTGTATTCTTTCAGGGTGTCTCCTTCTACCTCCCTTCGTGAAAGGACGAGATCGAAAAGGGGGGGGGAGCAAGTGTCCATCAGGAGATGGAACAGCAAACGAAAACAAAAATAAAACGCGAAGGACTCTGAAAAGAAGCACAAAAACGATTTGTCAGATAAAGAAAGATGAAGGGGAAAAAGGAATTGGTACGGCGGTTTGCCAGACAACAGTTTTTGGATAGACGGTTATGTGCCGAACCTACAAGTAGCTCTCATACTTACTTTTTGCTAAGCGTAGAGGAGAGTTGGCGGTCGGTAGAACGGTCGCACCGAATCCAATCCTCACACTCCTTTATTGCTGACTCTAGAAACAGTTGATTTATCTTTTTAGCAAGGGGACTACTTTGCCTCTTCCTTCGTGTCGCCTTTCGGCGCGTTGGTCTTGATCACCTGTGTTGTGTAGATTGGAATGGGTGTACTTGAGACTGAACGAGTCGGGGTGAACCCAAATTCCTGGAGCACACCCCTGAGGGGAAGGGCGACTCTAAACTGAGAAGTCCGCCGCGAGTCACTTGGGATCGACCACGGGGCTGATGCTGTTCAATACTAAGGCAGCTCCTTTGGCAAACTAGACAGCTCCTTTGACAAACTAGACGATACCAATAACCATGGAGCAACGACGTGTGCAAACTGGGAAGCGCGGTTTTTGAAGTTGCAGCTACCCGTATCCAGCCCATGTACGCCCCTTGGATTGCTGTTTGAAACTTTTAGAACACTTTCGTGATAGTTTTCTGTACCGGACCTCCCATCGACTGGGCGAAAGAGCTGCGTAGTTTTGATGAGCATGAGAAGGCATACCTCACGCTTCTTTTCGGAGATGTTCTGGTTGACGATCGACGCAAGAGGGCTGTTCTGGTTGTTGAGGTCGAACTCCTTGATGGCGATCTCCTTCTGCGCAGGGCGGACGCAACCGACGGCCGACTGCAGCTGCTCCTCTGTGAGTTGCGCAACCATGGGTCCCAGTTGGCCCTGGTTCTTCTTCAGTGTCTGCAGGATGACAGTCAGCTGTTCGTCTTGCATGGATTCGATGGCTGCTTTGATGTGCTCAGAGGGAACCTTCTCAATCTGCTGCGGAGTAATCTTGGCGGCAGCGTCCTGAAGATCCTGCTTGGTGAGCTTCTTAAGCTCTTCCTTGATGTCCGCGGGTTGCACAGCGGTCGACATTTTTTTATCTAGATTGAGGATACAGGGAGGAGCACAAGAAGGGGGGTGCTGAGGTGTCGGTTTCGTGGGGTGTCGTGCTCGTACAAAAGAACATGCACTTAACAACTGCGCAGTATTGCCTTCCCTGAAAAAGCACTCCCGTCATGAAAACTGGGAGCCGACCCTACGTATACCCTCACAGTAGAAATTGGGACCCATGGCAGCTTGTGCCCGGGGATGGAAACGGTCTCAGCCTGCCTGCTGACGCTAACTCTGCGGTGCTGCCGCGACCATGCACTGTCATCGATCCTATCTCTCGACCTCGGTTGCTTTTTCCTGAGCTCTCTCTGACACGCTCTGACACATTTCTGCCCAGCCGTCGCCACAGGCAACGTCCGCTCTCCCTCAATCCGTTCATCCATTCCACGTCATTCACCCGCCTCCCGGGGTGCAAAGCCTGCCACGCAGCGGATCGGAACTCTGAATGTGCCAGATATTGGCTTCCTGGGCATTCGTGAACCCGGCCTGCGCTTGAGGAACCATGCGCTTGTCACACGCCAAGGGAGGTGTAGAAAGTGCAGGAAGCCGTAGCAGGGTTGATACCGGAGGGGGACCACTCCCATCAACCAAGGAGAGGGGGCGGCAGGCCAGAGATGATTCGTCATATGAAAGCAGAGCGAAGCGAGTAAGAAGGCAGCCCATGAGGAAGGCGGTGTTCCCGCCTCGATGCACGGGTCCAGGGTCAGGTACGACGAAGACAACGGCCCTGATGCTACTGGTGCAAGTTCCGTTGACCATCGTACAGTTTCGTCATTCCTAGAGTCAAGAGAGCAATTGACGGCCCTCGATCATCAAAAGTTGCAACACGCAACCGGTCAATGGTAGGCGCGTGGACTCACATACAGGCAACGAGAGGCCACGGAACGTAAACGACAGGTTTCTTCCGGTCTTTCGGATTCTCCTTTTTCGCGAGCCTCGTGAATCCATCCGATGCATAAGAACACATCCCCTCTAACCCCAGTACTCGCCCGTGCCGACGCTGTGATGCAGTTTACCACCTCATCAGCTTCCATCCAAATCAATCAAGGTTTCGACTATTCTGAGCGATTTTCGGCGGTTGCGTCAGGCAGTTCACTGCCTTGGTACTTGCGGCGTTGAAGTAAACGCTGGAAATACCGCTGGCAAGACACATGACGAAGAGCGAAGGGAGCGCTCTGGCAAGATGAAGATCAGCGCTTGCCCCCCTTTCCTTTCCCTCCGCCACCTTTTCGCTTCCCTTTGCCACCCTTCTTCGCCGCATCACTCGGCTGCTGCTGTTTCTGGGGCTTGCGCTGGTTGTCGGGAACTTCAAAAAGGGGCGTAAGGGACTCGTCGGGAGCGATGGGGGTGTCGAAAGCGGCCGTCACGCAGACGTCTGTTAGGGTGGTTAAACCGTGGGAAGAGACGACCAAAGCGGGAAGGTCCGGTGTGTAAGCTTCGTGTGCAGTCATCGGAGTGGCCCAATGGAGCAAAAGGTGTGACGTTTCGCACCGAGTCGACGGCCATTTGTTCGATGCATCGTGATGCTTTTGGGAATCAACGGTAAGTGTAACTGAAGCACCAGTGTAGTTGTAAAGAACTTCGACGTGATACGAAGGAACAGCTGGTGAAGCCATCAACCGCAACGCATCGTGGTTCGCTTCCCAAAGAGGGACAGGGTCTTCGCCCGACGACAGCCTCAGCAGTGCTACTGAAGTTGGCCCGACACGGAGGCCGAATCCGCGGCTCAGTTTTATTTGATCGGCATCATCCGATTTGTAGCCCTTCTTGCCTCCCTTGCGGCCTTTGTCGTCTTGCGCTTCCGCATTCGCCGAAAGTATGGCGAGGTCATCCTCGTCGAGAACGATGTTTTGGAGCAGAACATCAAACGGCTGATCGTTGGCAAGGGTGAAGGAAAGGTTCAGCTTCAGAGCACCTGGCTTCTTCACCACATCCTCCAATCGTAACTCGTCCGAACTGGCACCGGCGCAGCGCTGTCGCCATACCAGTGGGAAAGCGTCGGCACGAGGGAGGGAGATTGGCGATGTCATGCCGACGAGGTCTATTTTCTTTTCCGTCTCGAAGAACTTTATGGAGTCCCCCGAGTTGTAGACCCTCCAGCCGGTCATCGTCTGCATCTCACCGCGCCCGCCATGCGGCACTTTGTTGTCGGCCATTTTCTTCCAGTCGTAGCACACGACGCTTCGGCATGTTACTTCATCCTGGCACGCACTCCTCCATAACCGGTTCACACCAGATAGCCTCAGCACCGTCTTCACCTCCACGTACCTGAGAATACTGCCGATTTGGCCCGCATCCCAGAAGTCCATCGTTGCTGAGTTTCGTCTGCATTTGTGGTGGTGCGGTCGAGAACCAGATTTCGCTTGACTTGAAGGACCGGCGACAAAGAGTGTTTGCTGCTCCTGGGAGACGTACCTCCAGACTGCGCAGTCTGCGGGCTCCCATTTTGGAACATATTCGTCCGGCTTCGTGTCTGTCCGCAGGGATAACCTTTAGTAAGAGACCTCACCTGTCTCATATGTCTGTGCTGAACATAGGGGTTGGGGGGGGGCATGCATGGCTTATTTCGTACACTTGATTTGCTTATTCTGGCAAGCCGTGTTCGCGACAGTTTAGTGACCGATTTCGAAGGACACGCCTCTCCTGCCGGAGGGAACATTTTGGCTTTGCAAATCGGGTACGCAAACTCCTGGTGACTCTAGTGGTGAGAGTCGTACCGGTTTCCGTTGCGGTGCTGGTTCGGAAGAGAGACCTGCAAGGAATGTGAATGGAACACGATGGAAGTGGGGCGAAGACAGGAGAAAGGACTGCAACAGTAGGAAAATAATAGTTGTTTCTGCAGGGTGAAAAGAAAACACGCATCCGTTGTCTTCAGATAACTGGTGAAACGAAAGGGTGGAGGGGTAAAAGCTGAGGGTGCGGGAAAGAAAATTAAAGGAAGAAAGGCGGCAGAATTCCTAAAAAAACAAAGCAAAAAGAAATGCATCGCAAGAAAAGGAAAGATGTAAACAAGAAGAGCCAGTGGTGCTGTACATGGTTTGTCGCCTTGCGTTGGGATCTTGCTCCAGGTGCTTCGCATGTGGCCCGCACACGCGCACGTTTGGCAAAACGGAAAGTGGACCAGTGGGCCCAGTACCTTTTTTTTTAAGATACAACTTGTGTTTTAGACCGAGCTTGCGGTCGATGACACTCTAATTAACAAATAATTAGTTCAAGTGAATAAAATCCGGTGTGTATTCAGCGCTGTTGCTGACTCACGCAAAAACTAGGCGGGGCAAAAAGCTCGTTAAGGCTCGCTGTGGTGGGGCTTTTTACGGGAAACACTGCCTCAGTCCACGCTAGCTTCTCACGCCCAGCTGAGGCACACCAGAACTGTGCTGTAGCCCTGTAGCCCTGTAACCCTGTAGCCCTACCAGAAAGGTATTCTCAATTAAAGTGTCATGCCTCAGAAATAAAAAGAGGTGTGACATCCGTCGTGTAGGTTGCGCGGATGCAAGATCCGGCAGTCTGAGACGCAGAATAGGTATGTGTGTGCACAGCATTTGCGGGCCTGCGGCGGGCCCCTCTCACTACGTCACCCATCAGGTGCGCCGTTGTGAGACAGGCCGCCACCAAGCACTGATCAGAAATGCTGTGTCACCCTCACAAACGCTCTTCTTTATCCGGGCAGTTTGGTTGTGCAGCTTTCATTATTTTCCTCCTGGTTCCTCTCTTCTATTTTCTTTCTTCTTTTTCTTTTTGAGCACGTTGCATGCTCAATGGTTCGGCATCGGTACCCGCACAGACACGATCATTGGCGCAATGATCGGGGACGTGCTTGGGTCGCTACCGCACAGGAGTGCGACGCGGCTGTATTCACTGGGGGAATGTTTTCCGGTGCACTGTCCCGTCAATGTACTAGCCCCATACATAGGATGAAGACTTTCAACCAGGCTGTTTCACGTAACGAAACGGTAAGGTACAGAATGAGTGAGCACCCCCCGCCAGTTGCGGGGATCGTTCTCCCAGGGAGTCTCTCTCGGGGGTGTAGGGTCTCAAAAGTCCCGCGTAGGGTGCTATTCAAGGCCATCGGGCCTTAGTACCAGACTTGGGACTTGGGTTGACCAGGCTGGGCCTCGTGGTGTCTTGGTCAGACTTCTGGTGTGTGCTTTTTTTGGTGGATCCTCCTGTTCATTTTTCTTCGTTCACTTATTTGCTCTGGGACCGGCGTGAGCTCGTACACTCCCAAACAGGAGGAAGCCAGGTAAATTTGTTAATAATAAGCAGAAAAGGACGGGGGAAGCACTGAAAATAACGGAGGAAGGAGGGTGGATAGCCCCCGCGCAATTATAAGAAGAAGAAAAAAGGAAAGAAGAAAAACGACACAGGTACAGAATAAAGTGAGAGAGGCGAGTTGCGCCTGTTTTCATGAAAGTTAGCTTGAAAATCCGGGGTTTTAACGTCTCCGGGTGACTTTCGATGAGTGTGTCTTGTACACGGTGCTTGGTATGTGTACCTTGGTATGACTGAGGAGTATCAGCCAGCTGGTGGGTGCTTGTGTTCGGGTTACGCCATCATCCGTAAACTAGACATCAGCCGTGGCCGGAGGAGAACAAACACCATTGATGAGTTGATGCCAATCGTCTTGCCTCGTTTAGTTCAAGGCCCTCACTCAGGAAACGTTCCCACCTCCTTCGTTGCACGGGATGTAACCCATGACGGGAGGCAAGAGAGAGGCTTCTCGCCGCAAAGACACGCTGGTTCAATACTGGTCGCCATTCATGTCAATACACCACGGTGTCCCCTTTGCAGGACGGCTCCTCTCTCGTTTGCCACCCCTTCCTCTGTTGGAGCTTCCACATGGTAAGCAGTTCCTCGGTTTTGGACATGTCTATTGCGACTCCTTGCTGTACAACATTCTCCCCCCCGTCGCCGCGCTGCCTGCCTTTCGTTCCGGCCTGTAAATCACGCTTTTTTGATTATTTTCGTATTTTGTCGTTGTCGTTCTTACACTCGCCAGAGAACAGGTGGGCGCCCTTACACATGATGTCACGGGTCGCACACATCAACTGACGACCGAGTATCGCCGGCAGCCTAGTTCTGTGGACGGTGCAGAACACTTGACTGTGCAGTCACGTCAGCCTGGTAGGACAAACAAACACAGTTTCGCAAAGCAAAGTCTCGGGCTCGAACCTCCAGTCTGCTAGGGACGTTGCTGTCGAACGTGTGGAAGCGGGCCAGAAAGAAGTGAAAGCGAAAGGGGAAAGGAAACTATTTGTTCTTTTCTTTCTCCATTTCCTTCTCGATCTGCTCGATCATGAACGCTGTGTGTTGTTACATGTTGGCGGAACTGCGTAGGGGAGGGACAATGTCCGATGACAAATGAGCTCAATTGCATGGTGGCACGAGTCAATTGTGGAGACAGAGACTGTGAAAGAACCCTTGTTTGAATCCAGTTGAATGCAGTTGAAGTTGAAGATTACCGCGGCGGCTGTGTGTGCAGAGCCTCACGTCTATTTGGCACTTTCATGTGAAAGCTCTTTGTGCCTCACGACCGGAGGTATTTAATTGGGTACCGCTTCTCAGAAACGGTTGTGGTCAACGCGTTGCAGCACGGATGTGACAACTTGACGCGATAGCGAGCTGCTGGCTCCGAGTGAAAAAAAGAAGATCAGAAAACGCCATACGGATTGGTGCTTGGGGCTTCGACTCGAGCACTTTCGCAACGAGGGAGTCGAGGTAGCTGTGGGGTTTTTTTTTTTCGTCAACAGATTTCCGTTCAGACCGACTGCGGCCTGAGGCTTTCCGCAAGACCGCCAATCGCAGCACAGGGGCTGTGCAGTCTCCACTTTCCCGTTGGTTGCTTGCTTTGTTAACGATCGGTTGTTTTTGGTACCATCTAGTTCTTCAGTGTGCAGGCGAACAAGACGTAGGCACTGTTCTGGCGGTTCAGAATTCCTTACTTGAACATGGCACAGGCTAAATACAGGTGGGAAAACAATCAACCGGCGAATGTAGAGGAGGACATACGTCGGGATTTCGTTCTTGCCAAGGTAGTCGCGGGCGAGGGCGAGGAAGATGTCCTTCCGCATGTGGTTGGCTTCGTCGTCTTCGTTGTGGATGTCGTTGGAGATGACGTGGGAAAGCTCGTCGTTTGCCTCTTCGAAGCGCGCCAAGTCGGCAAGAATGGCAGCTTTCGCCTTGCGCAGGATGGCGACCGACGGGCCTGCACCGGTGAGCGTTTCTGTCTCCTCGTGCGGGGGGTCTGCAATTGCGGCGTCGAGAAGGGCTAAAGCTTGGTCGTCTTTCTGCTGATTGCTGTAGATGAACGCCTTTTCGCGGATGAGAACCGCTTTCGGGTGCAGCTTCAGCACCGTCTCGATTACGCGCAGCGCCTCTTCTTCGTCGCCGACAGCAATCATGGCCTTGATCATGCTCTCGTACGCTGCCACGAAGATCGGCTTCGCTTGCACCGCTTTTTTGTAGGACTCGACAGCCTCGTTTCCGGCTTCGAGCTCCATCAAAATGTCGCCCTGCGTGCCGTACGCCAGGTGGATCCGGTCGCAGTTGAGGGTGATTGCTCGGTCAACGGCTGCCATCGCTTCCTTCGGCTTCTCCAGGCTCTTCAGCAGCTCCGCGCGGTACAAGTACGCCTTCCCTAGCGCCGGGCCTTGTCCTTTCGCCTCCGTCCCCAGCTGTGTATGTGCGTTTTAGTGATAAGACTATGTAGCACCGTGGTACTATTCAAGCACCATGAACCATGGCTATCTTGTGCTTTGCCGTCCGTGACCCGTGAAAGTCAGTCGATATAAATTGGAGAACCCTCCTACTGAATCGAAGGCAGCCGGATAGTCTCACGAATATCACAGACAACTTAGAAGTGCAAACATGGGAGAAAGGTGAAAACGGGAAACAAGAAAAGTTGGCAGCTCTGCTTGTTTACAAGTGGGATGGCATACCAGCTCTTCGCCGCTCTTTCCTTCTTCGAACCGTTGGTCGAACAAAGCGAGTATCTTGTTGACGGCATCTAAGGCCGCTTCCGGACCTTGCCCTTCTTGCAGCTGCATTTTTTAGAGTTAAAGTTTTTGTGTGCATTTCTCGGAGTGAATACGTAAGTCAACGAATTGTGTTCATTGTGGTCCAACCCTTTTTGAAGGTAGGTTGGATACAAAGGAGAACGCGAAAGACCGAGTACGTCCAAGGTAAGCAAAGACCAGACGCAGCATCGCGCAATACGTTGGCCAAATACTTCGTCGAAATGAGCGCGCAGCGAAATGATAGTGAGTTTGCCTGTGATGGCCACAAGACAACGACTTTCGGCAAGCATGTGTTCGAGGATCAACGATGGACTGGACCATCTGTCGGGTGCCATCGACTTAGCTGAGTGTGCAAAATCGTTTTGCGCACCTCGTCAAGAGCCAACGAGAATAACAAACAGGTACCTCGATAGCTTTACATTGCATCAATTCCGAGAGAATGGTCTTGCCGATGAGCTTGTACTTGCTGACAGCTTGGTTGTAGTGGTCTGTTGCTTCTTCGGGCTCCTGTTTACGTGTTTTTTGTGTTTCCGGCGAATATCGCTCCAATCTGTGTACCACCTGTGCCCAGTCTTCAACCGGCAGAACCAGATACTATTATCCGATGCTGTGCATAGGGAGGGAGACGCACCGTACTCTTGTCGAGTCTTCGTTCCTAGGATGTGCTGGCCGGCCTCCTGCGCAATATTTTACAACAATTCCGAGGCCGGTGGCTTCCTCGAATCTACCTGTAGATGCCGCGTGGCAAGTATCATTTGTCACATATCACTTGTAAAACACGTGCATCAACCAACTCCAGGCTCCCTTTCTCCAAAGTCAGTCTGTGCGAAACTGCAAGCACCGAAAGCGCTATATTTCCTTCGGTGTGCTTTAATTACTTCAGGGCAAATGCATACCTCAATTCCCGTGAGAATATCACCGACGGCGTCGAGGCAAGCAGCTACCTCGAACGGCGGGGCAACCTCGAGTTTGCACTGGAATAGTCGCAATGCCCCGAGCATGTAGTCCTTGTCCCATAGCTCGAACCCCTCTGCAATCGGCTTTCGACCGAGCTGTTGGGTTGGTTTGCGAAGCTTGACTACGAGGCGCGAATGCAATGCACACAGGCATCAGCCACAGGCAGCACACAGCAGCAAACCAAACATCGAATAATAAGCAGAAATATGATACAGCGACAAAAGCGCTTGATTGACAGTGCGCACGGACAATAAGCATGAATTCAAGCAGGATTGCAACATGAGCGAGCTTTGAAGCAAGGGATGCTGGCAGGGTGCGGAGACAAACATACTCTATCTATCATAGACTCCGTCCGGATCCTACCACCTGTTTTGCCGACCATCTTCGCTTTGCTAATGTTTGCGAGCGTTTCTGGGTTTCTTTTCTGGTGCAGGTGCCGAGCGGGCGAACTGGTCGGGTAGTAGCTGCCGCACGTGCCTCGCCTGCGGCCCCTTCCTCCCTTTTCTGGTAGTGTTGAAGTGTAAAGACTAGTTCCGTGTTTAATAAAGCCGGATCATGCCATCGTTTGACATTGGTCCGTTGCTGGTTGGTCAAACGTTGTGGTCGATGACATCATTGTTGGTTGAATAATGTTGCGTCAATTTGCGAGCCACAGCGGTACCGATGAGGTCCGCCCAAAAGAGTACCGAATGTCCCGACCCGAGAACCGGTCAAAAAGGTTCCCAATACGGACTCAGCCGCCGTAGCAGGGTAAAATGCACGAGGGCGTTCTACACATCACAGGGGCTGAATCGGGGGCTGAGCGCCGAGGAATTACTTGGGCTTGCCTCAACACACGAACGCTGGTTTGCCTGTGTGTTCACAGAAGGAACAAGACAGAATGCATGCTGGCTTGTAGCGTTTATTGTGGTTTAGAGGTTCGGTGGTTTGGGGTCTCCGGTTGACCATTGAGGCTGGGAGTCGGGTAATGCCTTGTCTCCAAAAGAAGGCTGTATCAAGACAGAAGTCCGGTATGCCTGTGCTGAGCTTGGTACCGAGATTCTAACTGGTAGAGACTCAGGTTTGAATTTTGAACTTAACTTCCGTCCATAAGCTGATGAACTTGAGCGAGAGAGAGAGAGAGACAAACGAAATACAACTGAAAGTGCATGCACATTTTTTGACTGGCGCTCAGGAGGGGACAGGCACAAGCGAAAATCAAAAATTGAAAGGAAAAGAGGCAACAGCGGAGCCGAAGCGGAGAGAACAGTCACAAGGGACCCCGCAGATATTCGACGACTGCGCCAATGGATTCTTTGATGACATGAGAGCGGGGTCTGAGTGGAGCCTACACAAGCGAAAGCTAAAAATACGCGCACAGATCGGGCAAATAGTCAAGGACGTTCCATACAGAAAAGGCAAGAATCGCCACTAACGCAGGGGGAGGCAAGAGAGATCCTGTCCGGACGAGGGGTGTGTGTGGGTGCGCTCTTCCTTATTTCTTTTTTGGGCGGGAGGGCGCTCAGCAGGCGTCTCTGTTCTGTCGGCTGAAAAATAATATTGCCCTTTCCGTCTATTTGGTATCTTCTAGCGGAGGGGGGGGGACGTGGACAAAACTATTTTGTGACACGTAACCGTTGTGTGCTGCCTCACAAGCGTTAGTACAGTGCGAGTTCCACGGACAGATTTGCACCATTGGGTTGTCCCAGTCCGATCACACGGACAGAAGTTGGCCGTCCGGGGGTTAGAGTTCAAAGAAAAAGCTTCGTGGTGAAGGTCGGCCCCGCTCTTTCTTGCAGCCACCCCAGAGTTATGCGAGACTTTAGTTTCGGCTGCCTCAAGCACGGCCTTCATACCTGTCCGCCCCCAAAGTAGTCTTGGCTCAGTGCCTGACCACGTTGAAGAAAATCGAAAATGGGTCTTTTTCCGAATGACTACCACCACGCCGGCCTCAGGTTTGGACAAGTTGGACAGACAACGGTGCAATGGAACAGCAGCAAAACAGCATTGGCCGGACGGATGTAATGCCGACGGATAGTTGGTTGAAGTGAGTTATGGGGTGGTTTCCACGTTTTTTTTTGTCAAGAATGCTGCCTCTTTTGTGACATTGGCATGCCAACAAGAACCACACTATTGGTTCGTTGTAATCAGATGCGTCGTGTTTGTAGCGCCTGCTTCATGGATGCAACTTGATGCGGTTGCAAACGTTGGGTAGCAGCCTCGTGTCAAGCTCGAAAAGAGAGGTAAACGTCGCTTGCGCGTTTCCGTCGAGGTCATCAACTCGACAGTGAGGTTCGATGTCATACATAAGGAGTGGGAGCATTCGGTCGTGGCCGATTCGTAGTCATGCAATGTTCGGCTTCGTTCCGGCTCTTCGCGCATCAAAAATACTCGAGGGCTGCCTGTCCTTATTTCGAAGCAGGCCAGAGGGGAGAGACAATACAACTATAAAGTGGCTCTTTTTTGTTGAACGCTTACGCCCGCTACTAAACCCAGATGTACCGTACCTGTGTTTCGTGCGGGCTACAGCACATTGACCTCCTTTGATATCGCAAATGGCAGCCTCCTCGAGTATTTCCTACAAAGCAGGTGCTTATAGAAGAAGAAAAACGAGAGGCCAGAGCATCTGCCCTTAATAATGGCTGTTTCTAGACTATTTCACTTTGGTTGCGTCTTTTTATGTTCGTCATTGGCCGAGTGGCTGCATGGCCCAATGGGTGGGCGCGGTAATCAAAGGTTTGTGGTGTTCTGCTGGTGGGAGGAAGGAAAGAAGAGAGGGGTGCCGGTTCCATCTTTCTCCTCCATACCACTGCGCATGACAACTGCACCCTGGCTGGATCCGTCGGAGACAAGATCTCGGTGATGCAGGTCTTGCCACCTGGTGTGCATGCCGCGGCCCGTCGCCAGTCACGCGCTGATTTTTGATGTGGAGCCACGGTTTCCAAGGGCTCGACCGACTACGCATTGCCTGCGATGCAGGCGACACCTGCTGGGTCACAACTTACAGATAGTTGCGACGGCTGGACGGCACTTCCCCGAGTCAAGCCAAGGGAGGGCGAAAAACGATTTTTCGTAAGTTTGAGACAAGGTGTTGCAGGCATTCGTTCACTCGCATGGACAAGAGACGACTGAACGTTTCATGACAAGGGATGTGCGAAGGCGCGGCAGGGAATCGGCTCGACAGGCCGGAAAATGCCCAGTGACCGCTGAGGGATGCCTGGTTGGTGGAAGACGGATTCGTCGCCAAGGAACGGGGATGACCACCCGGCATCACGTTTTGAATACGATGCACCCAGTGCCATCGGTAGTGGAACGATGGCGGGCTAGGCGGGAAGGTCATCACCACAAATCACGACCGCGCCTCGTGTTGTTGAGGTCGAGTCTGCTGCTGTCTCTGGGAAGGTGGGGAACTGTGTCGTCCAGGTTGCGAGTCTTCGGAGTAAGGTTGGGACGTTGCTTTGGCTGGTGGATCAAATCCCACTCGTTCGGCCTGTTGGGGAAGGCAGAAATGGAGTCCCAGTCCGGCTCGTAGTCCCAGTACTCTTTTTTGCCTTCTTCGGTGAGCATTGGAAGCATGAAGCAGCGACGACCTTCAACTATCGTCCACCACTTCAGCTTCTGCCTTTCTTTATGCGACAGCTCGGACTCGAGGGAGAGGTTCATTCTACTGAATTCGAGATTCCAAATAACGTCTGCTTCGTCTTGAATGGTACTGAACGTTGTCGACATCATGGCAATGAGAAGATTCAGCAACAGGATTGTCACCAAAATGACGTACGAAACCATCACAAAGTAAGCAACCAACGGGTAGCTGGTGTCGGCGCTGATATTAAGATCGACCTGGCCGAGCAGGACTTCGAAACAGGCCTTTAAATGCCTGAAGTAGACATCACCGTACCCGGTGCCTTCCGTGTCTGTGTTCAATACAAGATGGAACGCCTGCGTGAACCCGAGCTGGAAGGTGATGAAGATGACCAAGAACTGCAGCATATCCGTTGACAACATCTTCCAAATCATGATGATGAACGGTCCTGTCTGCTTGAACCCCAACATGAGCCACAAGACATACGCCCATAGCATCAGAGCAGCGAAAGCGCCGCACAGATCTTCCAGATCACTGCCCAAGAGCCTGGCAATGTAGTACAGGCCCATTGTAAACGTGAAACACGAGGACAAGATATTCTCCAGAAGCATCGACCCCTTCACGCCGAAGTAGCCGTGGAATCCCTCTTGCCGGAACTCATTGAGCTCTCGCGTTCCTTTCCACCAAGCCCCGATGAAGACAAACACGCCGCACGCTGATTCGACGAAGCTCCACACGGATGAGCAACTCGCTTTGAACTCGCAGTTCATGTACTCCAGGAGCAGTGCCGTGATCGGCGGGGAAGCGGCTTCTTCGGCGGCGGTTGTAGTTGCGGCACCTTGAACGGCTTGGAAAGCCTGGTATATGGCGGACCATAAGCTGTTCGTGATGTCCTTCCAAGCCGATGCGCACATGGTCGAACCGACCCCCTTGTCCTTGAAGCCAGCAATCGTGAAAGCGACGACGAAGACGCCCACCATGAGGATACGCTTCAGGAAGATCTTTTTTACGTGCGTGCTCCACTTCTGCTTGAGGAAGTTCCGGATCAGCGGCAACGCCAGCAACTCCTTGTGCTCGTTGTCAACGAGGAGCTGCAGAATGCTCGGCCGGTCAATGTTCGCACTGGGCTCGATCTCGTCGATGAAGACCGCGCGCCAGCTGTAAGGTCCGTACTTCCACGTCACCTGGTCGTGGTCGTGTGTTATGAAGAAATTCGTCAAATAATTTGACGCAGTTTTTGCCCAGCGCACGTTGAAAGCGAAAGTCGCGGCCGACAATTGTAGAGTCGAGAGCTCCGCTCGTACTGCCCAGTGATGAAATGCCATGCTGCGTATGCATTCTTCTCGGGTGCTGGCGAAGCTGATGCTTTGTTGAGCAATCACCTCGATTTGAGCAGTCAACTTGGGCTGAGCGGGAAACAATAAAGGTTGACTTGTACCGAGGTAAAACGAATACCTGTGTGTTAGCTTCGAGCAGGTACGAAAACATTTCCATGTGCCCTCGCTCGGCCGCCAGAGTGAAGGGAGTGTTGCCGTCAACGTTGTAGCACGACGTCAGCCCGCATTCATAAAAGGAAGGCTGCGGCTTCTCCTTGCAGAGCATCTCGATAAACTCGTACATCTTCGGCAGGTTGTGCCACACGCACAAGTGCAGCACTGTGTTGGCATCGGAGTCACGGATGTCCAAAATTTCGTGTTTTGCCTTACCGAGTTTTCGCTTAGCGAATTCGAGCAGGTACAACACAAGATCAGGCTGGTTAGTCGAGATGGCGAACATCTGTGAGCGGGTGGCAGTGTTCAGTGCAGGGACTATGAAGTGGGGATCCTTGAGTGGGACACCGCTGCTGTTTCTCGCTGGTGTCTCTAACCTGTGTAGAGACGGAGCGTGGCGTATACATGGGAATTAACAGGCCCAGTACAAGTGAGCCATCGCTAGCTGGGTAGCCAGCTTTCGCTAGCTTTCGCTCAAAAAGAGTTAAGTAGCTAGAATAGCTGACAGAGCCTACTCAACAAAGAGTCACAAATCCAAGGATTCTCTCCGATTTTGTGCCGTTTTTCAGAGTTTTCCACGATTCCTGTTTTGCAACCTGCAGAGATAGTCTGCACGTTCGGGCCACGCAACGCATATCTGTGTATGTTGGGAAGAAGCTGCCCCGTGGGTCTTTGTTACGAGTAGTGCAGGGGTCATCTCTCCGGGGTGTTTCCGGTATCCTCTTCATACTGCTACGGCGGGCGTGTAGATCCGGAGGCGCGCTGCAGGTAGCGGCTCTGCTACAATGCAAAGAGCATACCAAAGGCGACTCGCCAAAGTAGCAGCCAGTTAAACGGTCCTGGAAGAATGTGCCTGTCGCGCGTGCAAGCACACCTGATGATGTTCATTTTGTAGCCGTGGTGGTTTGCAACTCCTCTGGAATGGATGCCTAGTAAGGTACACGTCATCTTTCTCTGTTTGATTTCTGCTTGCCGAGCATGCAGGTGCACAATAATGCGAAGAGCTTCGGCCTTTCTGTTCCGCTAGTTACAAGGCTGGTAGTATTGAATGATCAACCGTTCTCCAGTCACTTCACGTTGGAAGATCGCATAGCAAGAATGTCAAATGAGCCGGAGAGCAACTGAGAGGCAAGGACACGAGAAATCCATTACTCGCAAATGCATACCTTCGGGAAAGGCGTCAAGAACTAATTTGGTCATCTCGACGTCACGATGGATGATGGTGAAATGCAGCGGTGTTTCACCTCGGTAGAAGTCTGTTGTGTATACATCACGAGCCAGCAACTGGTTGGTGCGCAGCAGCCATTTCGCCATTCTAACGTGCACCGGAAAGTTCAGGAGGCAACACACAAGCAGCGGTGTAGCGCCGAAGTGGTCACGCTGCTGCAGCTTTTTGGGGTCATTACTGACTACAGTCTTCAGTCCCTCGAAGTCACCCTCGACGATGCTCTGTAAATCGAGTTGCAGTTTGTTTTCTGGTACATGTCACAACTTCACCGTCACAGTCGTACCTACTTGAAGGCACCCTGTACGCAACTCAGAGCTGTCCCTGTCCAATCGCATTCAACAACAAAAATGTACCTTAAACACCGGCTCCGTCTGCCAAGCAGTTTGCTGCGAATCAAGCTGGTCGTCGATGTCTCTGTCGTGCAGGAGGCCTATTAGGCTCAGCGCGTTCCTCTTCACGACGTTGAGCACCTTGAAGAACGTGACCTGTGTGGGTGTGTGTGCGGCGGGATCGGGCAGATAAGGACAACAAAGTGAAACTCCGGGCGCTAAACGTAGTCTGTCAACCTCTGATCTGTATGGCAACTAACAGCGGCTGGGTAGTGTTTGTTTGTGCGATTTCCTACACGTGTTCTGGTTAAACCGCTAGCTCCTGCCATCGTTCTTTTTAGCTGTAACAAATAATGTCTCCAGGGAAGCAGAAATTGGTTGTCGCAAAAAAGGCGAAACACACCTCGTACCAACGACGACCTGGTGTGGTTCCCTCGTCAGCGGAAACCATCGACTTCATCTTCGCCAGCCGCTGGCGGGCCTCCTCTCGCTTGTCGAGAGTCTCGTCGATTTTGCTTTGGTACTTCGTCTGGACCTGGATGGCTTGCTGACGCAGGTGTGAAATGTCTTCTGGGTCTGTGCCCATGGCGAGGAGCGCCTCGCCCAGCCCCGCGATGATCGATTCGAACTGCTTCATCCACCGCGTGGTTCGCTCGTTGTCCATCGCCTTGTCCAAGACTGTATCCCACGCGCTGATCTTCAGGCTCTTGAACGACCGCCGCGCCTTGTGCCCGCGAAAGATTCGCTGGATGTTCACGGTTGCCTGTGTCAACGTCTCCAGCTCCTCCTTCGACATTTTGTCGAATCTGATGTTCGTGTGATTTTTCTTAAACCAGGGCCATTCTGATTTCATGTATGTTTGCCCTCGTCGTATGTTTTCGAACGACTGCATTTTTTTTAGAGTGAGAGGTATTTGTCGGCACAACCCATCTCCTGAGTCTTGGTAAGAATAGCGGTAGAAGAAATGCGTAGTTTTCGTTTATTCTTTTGCTTTTCGTTGTCGACAACATTATTTACTTTCAGCGTCTTTGCATGCCTTTTAGTGACGGTATTTTTGGTTGGAAAAGAAGAAATAGGCCGCACCAGGTCCAGGAACGTGACGGCCAACCACAGCTTGCAAAGCTTGAGTCGAAGGCAGCACAGTGCTACAAGTCCCCGTCCGCTCTGCCCTGTGGCTGACCGCGATGAGCTTGTGTTCAGCGCGAGCGCCAAGCCCCAAGATGCGCCACGCCTTGATGTCTTGAGTCTTGGTAAGAATAGCGGTAAATGAATATACCGGTAGCGTTCTGGGTCGAGGACGAAGCTTGCTGAGGTGGAATTGAGCTGCTCGAAGCGGGACGAGTTGCGGCGCATGAGGCGCTTGTCGACGGTTCTCCTTGAAGTGTCGAGGGTGTGCTGCCACGCGGGATCCGCGTCGTCCAGCTGCGAGAGGCGTTTGCTGCTCGACACTCTGCGCGGGACGCTGACGTCGAGGTGCTGCTCGTGGATCATGTCAGAGTCGAAGTACACCTCCGAACGCGGAGACGAGTCGAACTGAATCACGCTGCTACTCGAGCCGGTGTTGTGCTGCGCGTGCTGGGTGTGCTGCCTCGCGCCCGCCTCCCGTTGGGACTGGGCAAGGCCTTCGGACGACACGATCGACACGGAACGCTTGATGGTCAGGTCCCCTTCGAGAAAGGCCAGGTTCTTGTTGCTAGGTACCGCCTGCGCCTCGCCACCGTTGGACGCCTGCTTTGCGGTCGCGCTGTGGTCGCCCCGCGAAAGGACGTCCGCCGGCAGTCCCGGCGCACTGCCGCGCGACCCGGCATCGCTCTGCTGCGACTCTCCGAGGCTGTCGGCCGTCGAATTGCCTCCTCCGGGTCCTCCACCGCCCGGAGCACTTGCGAGCTCCTTCCGCCCCGTGGGCGGCCTGTTCGAAGCTGGGGAGCCGGACCTGTCGGCCGTCCCGTGCCGCGTGCCTGGTCCCTGCACCGGCTTCTTCTCGGGCGCGGGAACCGTGCTCTCCGCACCCACCAGCGAACTGTCCTTCGACCTGAACTCTTTGACGGGGCTGTGCGCCTCGCCGGCCGTCGATAGCATCGAGGTCCCGTTGTAGGCGAAGGCAGGCCACGACGGGTTTTTCCCGTTGTGGGCCCGGGTGGACGAAGGACTGTTCGCTGGCGTCTTGCCTGCTGACGCCGCGTCCGTTGAGTGACGACCGTCGGACATCTGATGGGACTGGCCGTTGTGCCCAGAAGAATCGAGGTCGTGCCTTCCACTACTAGGTGGATCCCCAGCGCTCGGCTTTTTGGTGAAAGGAGTAGCTTTTGTCTTTGTCGGTGACACGTCTCGGTGTGCCTCTTTGTGGCCGTTTCTCGCGGGCGAGGAGTGGGGCGACATGTTGTGTGCAGTGTCGCGCGGCGAATAAAAGTGGGGCGACGCCACCGAGTCGGCGGGTGCGTAGCCTTCGTACGAGCGCGGGCTGCCACTGCCACCGCGCGGCGACTGCTTCGTCCGGCCTGAGTACGGCAGGATCCTGGCTTCGATCCTCCTCAGAACGTAGCACCCCGCCTTCATGATGTCGGTTGCTGTGCCTGAGTCCGCAACACCGATCGTGTCCTTCCGGTCCTCGCTCCAATACGTTGTGAGCGGCAATCCCCCTGTGAATGATCGTGATGTATTGATTTGTGTGGTGATGTGTTGTGTTCAGTTGAGTTGAGTTGTGTTGTGTTGTGTTGTGTTGTGTTGTGTTGTGTTGTGTTGTGTTGTGTTGTGTTGTGTTGTGTTGTGTTGTGTTGTGTTGTGTTGTGTTGTGTTGTGTTGTGTTGTGTTGTGTTGTGTTGTGTTGTGTTGTGTTGTGTTGTGTTGTGTTGTGAGGACATACCGGTGCGCGACTGTTTGAACTCGTAAACATATCCTTCGACTCGGACCTCAGTGTAACCTTCCGGAGCGAACCCTTGCTGTTTGACCATCAGAAGTGCGTGGTCCTGATGCTTCTCACTCCACATTTGCACAATCTGCGTCGTGTTCGGGACTTGCTCAGCAAACACCATACCCACCGTGCGAATGAGCTGGTAGTTGTTTACTGCTGCATCCGTCTCGCCTGCGGCTGTGGCTGTCAGCATGTGATCGTTTCTGTCGGCATTCCAAAAGAGCTTCAACTGTGCAGTCTTGTGGTTCAGTGCCCCATATTCGTCGAGCGACATGGTCTTGCACGCGTCCCACCCAGCGGGGTCCTACGTTCGGCCTTCTTCACTCAAAGTGACCAATACTGCCTCGGAGTCGTGGATACGGCAGCTTTCGCAGCCTGGCACTTCACGTGCTGGGTCCTAATCGGTCTTGTTCCCTTCACGACGCCTCGTTTGCAGTTTATCCTGTTCTGGCAGTCAGGCAGCCATGCGCACGGGAACCCCGGTGTGCTTTTAGACCTGCGACGACGACTCAGGTGCACGCCACCCTCGGCAATGTGTACAGGGTGTGTAGAGGTTCCTTTGTGTTGTTGTCTTGTTCCTGTATTACTGTCATACTTCGGCGCTTTCGGCGGAAATACTTTTCGCACTTTGGTGATCAAGCGGATCTGGTCAGATAAGACTAAAGAAAATGGAATGTACGGTCGCCCCTGAGAAAGGGCCTGCCGGTCTGCCAGATCCGCCAAGCCCGTCTCACGGCGCTTCTCCGCAGTCTGCAAGTTTCGGTAGTGAGTTGAAGCATAATTACCGTGTTTCTGACTAAGCTGTACGGAAGAGAGCTTGCTTTTGCGGGCCTTCGTGCACTGCCTACCTCTTGCACTTGTCCGTTCCGGCTTTGTCAGGCCTGTTCGGCGTTGGGCACAGCAACTTTCCAGTTCAAAACGCAACTGGGACTGCTTTATCTTGCGCAGTGCTAAGCGGGAGGATACCTCTCACTCTGCTTGTGCTCGACTTGTACTTAACGACTGGAGTCTGGTTGTCTTCTTTCCGGCGTAAATTCAAAAAAGTCCGTTCCCGTGACTGCTGTGTCACCTCGCTGGTCCATTGTCTGCAAAAGCAACTTCAAAAGGCTGCACGTGTCGAAGGCATCGAAGCCCGAAGGGAACAGTGTAGAACTTGATTGCGCTTATTCGCAGCACCTGTGTCTTTCTTTGGGAACATCCCCCCAGGGAAACAAGTCGGCGACGTGGATGTGCTGTCAGTGTGCTGCACATAATGTACTGCCAATGTGCTGTGGGTGTGCTGTGAAAGTACTGGCTCGCAGCGAGAGCCAACTGCTCTACCCGGGGGTGAAAACAGCAAGCCACAGCACAAAGGGTTCCCATCGCGTCCTTCGAAACATCTCTAGCCTAAACTCTAGGGGAAGAAAAAAAACAACGTTTGGTACCCTTCATCTGTCCGACGTATTTCAAGAAACGATCAGGGCAGGCGGTGACGGGACTTCGGAGGAGAGCGGTGTAGTCTACCGCAAAACGGGAAACTCGAGACGCGCTACTGCCGCCTAGTCGAGACAGGGAAATACACGGCAGCTACCGCGCCCAGTGCACACGCGTGGGTACCGACCGCGCAGAACGCACGCAAACTAGGCAATAAAGGACTCCAAAAGGTAGCCCAGCAGGTCCACGCGTAGTCTTCCCCATCTTTGAGGCTCTCCGGTTCCCCGCGGCGCAAATCTGACGCAAACCGCTACTGTTGAGAAACCTGCGGGTAAAGTCTAGCCATTGCCGTGTTCTTCCCGGGGTACGAAAGTCTTCGAGGCCGGCGATGGACTCGACAAAATGAAACAAGCGAAGGCAAGACAGGAGACCCAGCTGTAAAATACCTGTACCCACTTGTCCACACAGTTTCAGATACGAAACAAGCAGGTCGGAACTTGGACGAAAAAGAGACAACACTGTTTTAAAGCAGCAGTCCAGGGGAGCTAAACATTGAGCCTTTGCCTGCGGAAAAGAAAGGCATGTTCGGCAACGCGAGTGTTTCGAGTTCGCTCAGGTCAGAGCAAGGTTGGAAACTTTGGACGCAGCGTTCCTTCGGACAGAAGCCGGACGCTCACTGTCCTGTCGGAGGTTCTCTCCTATGAAGGTGCGTCCACAGCTCGTCTTTGCGGGACGTGACGTCATGACAGCAGATGGTGGCCTTCTGCGACGGAACGATGTCCTTGCGCGTGCGGGCGGCGACGGGGCGGAATGATTGCAAGACGATAATGGTGACGATGGAGGCCTCGTACAAGGCCATGTCCTTGCCCAGACATATGCGGGGCCCGGCTTTGAACTGCGGGAACTCGTACGGAGAGGGCTGCTTGAACGGTATCCAACGTTCAGGTCTAAACTCGTCGGCGTCGTCGCCCCAACGGTCCTTGTCGCGACCCATGGTGTAAGACTGGACACTAATCGTGGTTCCAACCGGAACTTCGGTCCCATCGGGAAGAGTGTCGGGTCGCTGCGAGTGTGAAACCGTGAGCGGCACGACCGGGTGCAGGCGAAGGGTTTCCCACACAACCCCTCGCAGGTATGGAAGGTCTTGCAAAGAGTCGTAGGTGGGCGGCGTGCCGGAGAGGACGGTGTCGACCTCAGACAGCAGGGCTTCGAGGATCGACTCGTTCTCGGGCAACGAAATCTCAAAGAACAGCCAAGAAAGCGTGCAGGCGGTGGTGTCGCGCCCTGCCAGCATGAACGACATGATCACGTCGCGGAGGTCCTTGTCTGAATACAGCCGCCTGCCGTCGTCGTCTTCTGCCGCCACGAAATAACCTAAAAGGTCGGGTTTCTCGGTTTTCGAGGTACGTTCCTCGTATTCCTTCCGGCGGCGGGCGATGATGGCGTAGCAGTACTTGTCGAGTATCGCAATCTGCTTCTGGAACGCTTTCTGAGCAGGCAGACAATACGCATCGAAGAAGCGGAGCATCAGCATGCTGACGGCGTCCGGAAAGAGACCGGCAAACAGCCACATGGGCACGCTCTTCTTCATGCAAGTGATCATCTCCGTGTGGGCCTGATCGAAGGCGTTGCCAAATTCATCTTTTCCGAACTCCAGGTTTCCGAGCTGTTCACCAAACGCAATGTGTCCGATGGCGTCCATTGTATACCTGAAGAAGTACGACTGCAAGTCCACCGTCGCAACACCGTCAGACGTCTCTTTCTTAAGAAGGCTGATGAGCCGACTGCCGTGATCGAGGAAAACCTGTCGTTCGTATGATTTTCACCAACTAAGAAGAACAGGGCACTGGGCAAGCTACTAACAATTTTGAGTTGGCAACAACACTCACTTCAACCTCCAAAAGTCTGCCCGGGGGGGCAGACGCAAAATATATGGGTGGCCGGGGGTAAGGGAGGGTGGGAAAACTTGATTTTTTCAACCAACCACACCCTGAAGGCTGTGTGAAGTTCTCTAATCGACTTTCGTGGTGCATCAACTCCCTAGTGAAACTGTGACAGCTCCAGCCGCAGTCGTCAGGTGATGTGAAGTCGAACCAGAACCGCTCGAAATACGGTTCCAGTTCTTCCACCAGCTTCCCTGCCACCGCGAAGATATCCGTCCCTGGATGGAACATGCAAAGTCCAGGGAAGTCGCGTTCTCGGTCGCGAAGAGGAGGTTCGCCAACCAGATGACGGTTACGTCGTCGAACTAGGCGGGGTGCTACCGCTGAAGAACCCTTGTGCCACGTTCATCGTGAGCACGCGCACTCCGGATGCCGAGAGGACCTGTCCGAAGACGTGCAGGGTGTCCTCGCAGAGAGCAGCCAGATCAATCTGGGCCTCAATGCCGAGGACAGCAGCTCGGCCATCGTCATCATGGGCCACCCCTGCCCACAGCCAATGTCCAGGAAGACAGAGGCGGATGACATCCCAGCGATGGACGCCATCATCACGAATGCTGATGGGAACATCGCTAGGAGGCACCTCCACTTCAGGCCGGTGCCGCCAGTACCTCGTCGGATGCTCTTGTTGGCAACCGATGGGCACTCCTCGGTGATCGACCTCTGGAGGCGGTACAGCGCATCTGCCCCGTACCGGGAGGCTACTATCGGCTATGAAAAACGACGGCGGGGGCTGTGGGCTGTTAGCTAGCGCAGCTAGGCGGTTGGACTGTTCGAATTCGTGTGGCATTTGCGATTTTGAGGAGGGAAACCCCGACGCTACCTGCTCGTAGCTGTTCTGGAACAGCGAACGCGAGAATATTTGCAGCGCGGTGCGCCTTTGCTGCCGCCACATCTTGCCGCCATCACGGGGCACCGAAGCGTGCGGCCCGTGGTCGATGATGAAGATGCCGTTGCCGAGCAGCTGTTGGATGCTGCGGATGGGACGCCCGGCGATCGTGGACTTCGTGTATATGTCGAACTTGTCGTGCAGCACGTGCTTCACGAGCACGGGGTCGGCTGTCACGATCTCGTTCCGCGCGCCGTGCAACCCACGCGCGAAGATGGGCGCCATGAGAAGGTACGACTTCGCTGCGCCGCCGTACTGCTGGATGAAGTTGTAGTGCATCTGGAGGATCCTCGGGTACGCCTTGTACCGCTCGAAAGCCCCGCCCCACGGCCACGTCACCGGCCCCTTGAAGCGCCGCTGCAGGATCGCGTACGACCGCCTCTGCTCGAAGTACACGTACACCGTCTTCACAACCGCGGACGCGATCACGAGCGCCACCAGCGCCACCGTCGCCCGCAGGACGGCGAACAACACCCACAACATCGTGCTTTTTTTTTTTTTTTTTTCCTTTTTGCTCTGCCCTCCCCCCGGTTTTTGTTTTCGGGCCTCTGGAAAGGGGGCATTCGAGAAAGTGAGCGGGTAGCGGTTCAAAAATCCGCCGCGGTGCAAAAATTCACCCAAGTTGTGGGGCGTCTTGCACAAAAACTATGGCGCAGCGAACATCGTCGGCACACACCTGCATTGCTTAGTAGGTGATGTGCTCACGATGGTTTTAGTGAAGTGACAGTCTCGGTAACCTGAACGAGAAACCGTGTGGGCTCCCGCTCCCACAGGGCCCTAGGTCGATCACTTCTGCCACTTGCCCCTACTTGGATGGGCTTCTTCGTGTAGTTGGCGCCTTGAATCCATAGGCGTTCGTCGAGCCCTAATCAATTCCTGCTCGAACCCTTGAAATCTGTTCGTCTCTTCTCGCGAATCATTGTTGCTAGAGCTAAAGCTAGAAGGTTTTGACTCCTCGAATTAACTTTAGATTCGCTCTCGAGCACTAGCTCACCTTCTGCCTATTCTCGAACACTGGCTGGCTTTTCATCGCTAAGCGCACGTGATGGAGGGGGAGGGTAACGTAGTTCTTTGTTTTCCTTTTCTCTTTTCATAACGTTCTTGGTGGCCCACACATTCCGAGATCGAGTACAACTCGATTCCTTTGGCTAGACCTTCAACAAACGTGACAACTGCAAGTCACAGGGCACCCTGACGAGCGAAAAAATTTCAAGTGCTCACTGCTATGGAGCAGTGAGCATATGCTTTGGTTTTTAGAGTGTTATGGGTTGCAAAATCCGTGATTTATAGTCTCCGGCTGACATCGGCTGCGCAGCAAAAAAGTGCGGTACGCACCCAAGTAAGTTGCTATTGCTTGATTGTCTAGCAGGGGGTGAAGGACGCACAACATGGAATGGTTACAACACTTTTGGGCGCTTGTGCAGTCTGATCCATAATTCTTCTTTGCCAGTGACGGTGTCAGTGACGTTCATGGTGAGTTTTTGCGTTCGGCGGATCTCGTCCTTCGCGCGGACGAGCTCCGGGCGGAATTGCTGCAGGACGATGATGGCGGCGATCGATGCCTCGTAGAGCGCCATGTCCTTGCCCAGGCAGATCCTCCGCCCGGCTTTGAACTGCGGGAACTCGTACGGAGAGGGCTGCTTGAACGGGATCCAGCGGTCGGGCCGGAACACGTCGGGGTCCGGGCCCCACCTGTCCTTGTCGCGGCCCATGGTGAAGCTGTGCACGCTGATCGTGGTGCCCGCAGGCACGAAGCTGCCGTCCGGCAGCGTGTCGTCCTCCATGGCGTGCGCTATCGTAAGTGGCACAACCGGGTGCATCCGAAGGGTTTCCCACAAGACGCCGCGCAGGTACGGCATGTCGCTCAGGCAGTCGTACGTCGGGCTTTCCCCTTGGAGCGTCGAGTTGATCTCTTCTTCCAGCACGCTGCACACACTCCGGTTCTCTGGGAGGCCGAGTTCGAAGAACATCCACGATAGTGTGCACGCAGTGGTGTCCCGTCCGGCCAGCAGAAAGTTCAACGCGATGTCCCGCAACTGCCGGTCGGAGTACAGCGGCTTGCCGTCGTCGTCCTTGGCGTTCATGAACAGAGCCAGCAAATCGTTCGCCTTTTCGAGGGCACTGCCATCAGCCCTGCGCAGCTTCATGATGCGGTCCAGCATCGTGTCGAGGACAGCGACCTCCTTCTTCAGGGTGCGGTACGCTGGCAAGAAATACTCGCCAACGTCAACGATCCGCTGCCCGATGAAGTCGGGGAGCAACTCGGCTGCAATCCAGCCAACCATGCTCTGTTTGTGCACATCGAGCAAGCAGATGTGCGCCCGGTCGAACGCTTCGCCGAGAATACGTGTGAGGTCGCCTACGCGGTATCCGAAGGCGATTTCGGCGAAGCAATCCATCGTGTACTTGAAAAATAAAGCCTGCAGGTCTACCGTCGCGACGCCGTCGGTCACGTGTTCGGACAGCGTCTGCAGGAGGGCGGATCCGTGCGACAGGAAGACGCGTTGGTAACTGCTCTGGAAGAGGGACCGCGAGAAGATGTGCACCGCGGTCCGACGCTGGGTCCACCACGCCTTTCCGCCGTCGGCGGGGTTGCTTGCGTACGGGCCGTGGTCGGCGACGAAGATCCCGTTGCCGAACACGAAGTGGAACCCGCGGACGGCCCGGCCGGCGATGCTTGACTTCGTGTAGATGTCGAACTTGTCTTGCAACACGTGCTTCGCGACAGCTGGGTCGGCGGTGATGATTTCGTTGCGGCCGCCGTGGAACGACCGGCTGAAGATAGGTGCCAGCAGCAGGTACGACTTTTTGCCGCCCCCATATCGCTCGATGTTCTCCCTGTGCATGTCCGCCAGCCTCGGAAAATTGCGCAGCCGCTCGAACACGCCGCCCCAAGGCCACGTGACGGGGCCGTCATAGTTCTTCAGAAGGGCCGCATATGACGCCCTTTGCTCCACGTACACGTACGCTGCCTTCGCCACAACCGAGCAAGCCAGGGCTCCCAGCAGCAGCAACAGCAGCCGGCTACACGTCATCCACACATCGCTGGGCTGCATTTTTCTGGAGGGTTGTATTTCCCTCCCCTCCCACCACCTTCCTCGGGATCTGCTTGTGCTGAGTTGGCTAGCCATCTACGGCGGCTTGACGTCTCTCTGCCTTATTCCACACGCAAACGGAAGGTTTCCGAAAGAGAACCCACGGGGCGTAATAACCACACCCACAAATGCCCTATGATTTATCATGGCGTGAGGTCGCTGTTAACTTCTTCCCTTAGAGAGCGTACTTGTTGCGAACTGAAAATGATGGTTGGCCGTGGTTTAGTCTGAATATGGGCTGGCGCTCCTGCGAATCGATGCTGGTCCAAGCAGTAACACACACTTGTCTGTGGTTCTGGTCGCGCTTGGAGATTAACCTACATAGCCGCTATGGCGTCTACATACTCCGCAGTGAAGAGACGAGAGGTTGTGGTTTTTTTTTTATACGAACCGAGGAGAAGACAGAGAAATTTTACCTCAAAGGAAGGAAATGTGTGTGTGTTTTTTTTGTCGCAAAACAGAAACGGTAATAAAAACGGGCAAAGGAAAAGAGGAAAAATGGGCATCAGGAACCGGGGGCTGGTGGCGGGGGGCGGTGGTGAAATTTTCCAGTGAGGGCAGCCTGCCCCGGAAAAAAACTGCAGGGGGAAATCCGTGGCTTCGTTCCAGTCGGACCTCGTTTTGAAGGGTAGATCGCGGCCAATCCCTATTGAGTAGCATACCCGGCTGGCAGACTGGTGGCGCCAAACCACACTCCCCCTTCCTCCCACCCACCCCACACACATATATCATGACACAAGGCTAGAAAAGTGAAAAAAGGGAACCAAAAGAGTCCCCCAAGATCACAAGTGAATACAGGTGAACAACCAATTGGGACACCTCACGTTGAATACAAATGCACAACAGCCACGGGTGCTTTCGTGCGTTACCACCGCACTCGTGCAAGCTTATTCCCCCAAAAATACTCGACGAAGCTGCTTTGACTCCAAATGGAAGGGAGGAAAGGTAGGGGTAGAGTGGCAAATGCAATGCAAACACTTTTTTTTCTTCGCTTGCGCCACGTGTAGGTATCGCTTGCGCCCACGTGTAGGTATCGCTTGCGCCACGTGTAGGTATCGCTTGCGCCCACGTGTAGGTATCGCTTGCGCCCACGTGTAGGTCGTTATAGCATTGAGTTCTTTTAAGTACATGAACCACATAGTTATAGCATTTAGGATCCCTTCGGTTCTTTGTCTGGCAACTTCGTCGAGAATTACTTTCCAAGCTGGCGCTTATGTAAAAAGAACATGCTTCGTCATGCGAATACAACACAGAAAAATTTGTCGGAAGTGGCGGACGTACAGCACATCAGAGCGGCGCCCGCAGAATTGGGTTGTGGCTGGTCACGACACATTCATTGTACAGGGCTGCTTTGCGGGTTCATTGGCCTTTCAATTACTCGTGGCTTAAACTAAAAAAAAGGCCAAGCTTGACAGAAACCAGGCACCCCCCAAAAGTAGAGAACCGTACCTTCCAAGGAGGTGCCAATCACCCGTGGGTGTCAGGAAAAATCTCAGTTTACTGTGCAGGCAGGGGAGGAAACTGAACGTTTCCTCCCCGTAGCTGGAATGCAATTCATTGTGGGAATTCAGGCTGTGCAAGGGCGGAGGAAAATTTCGACGGTTTGATCTTGGAGTCTGTGATGGACCACGGTCTCATCAAGCTATGCGAGTCTGTCGCCACAGGATCACCACGCCACTTCAAGGCACTTGGAGGAGATAACATCCGGTGACACTGCACAATCGCCACACTGGATTCGAGAGATCATCTCTTCGCATGGAATTGCATCAGCGTCAACCTGGCCTCGCGCAGGTGTCCCCTCATTCTGTGTTCCCTTTACGTTACCAGGTTTGTCCAGGCAGCCCTGCCCGGTGTCAAGCACAAAGGGCTCTATCTTGGTGTCGTCGTAGCCTGGTTTACAGCTATTTTCCAGAATGAGAACACCCTTGGCTAACATCATGCGCCAGCCACGGGTCGCTAACGTCTAGTACGCTCCGGGTTGTACCGCTCACAAGGCGAGGAGTCAGTCCTGCTCCGCAATCGTGAGCAGCACAAACTGAAAAACATTCCCCGCAGGATTTGCATACTTCCAACGTGAAATGAGTCTGTCCTAACCACGCTGGCGATGGGCCGGCAAGCACAAGACGATCGTCCAACACGTCCCCAGGTACGGCCCGTTAGCCTTGAAAATACCAATCTCCGAGGAGCCCCTAGAAGGGTTGAAGGACAAAAGGAAGGCAACAGGAACCTGCAAGCAAGTAAAACGAGAGCCAAGAAAGAGGGGTTTTTGGAGCGCGGGACAGGGAACCTTGGAATCGGTTCTAAATGCTGCTTCTATACTGTGAGCGCCTGTTCGTAGTTGGCGGTAACGGAGGGATGGAAAAGTGCAGAAGGGAGCACATGGATGAGGGCTGGGAATACAAATCTCAGGGTTCGCATGTTCCTGTCCGCCCTCCCCTGTGCGTATTCTCGTCACAATTCCGGGTGGTGGTGGAATCCATACTACACACTAAACCTGCCGTAAGCAACCATCCAGACGTGGGTACACGAGAGATGGGGCAGCTGGGTGGATAAGTAAGCGACTCACGGGTTCGTCTTTTGTTTGTGTGAGAGTTCGGGTATCCACACAGCAGTTTGTTAAGCGCGTAGAGTTCGCTATTGGTATCCAGCTAGAAGCAGCCGGAGGTGGCAGACGCAGGGGGGCGTTCCAATATTTCTTGCGCTCATGGGGACCAGCACTTCTTTAATTCCGGTCACGAGATTCGCGCCCTCCAGTGATGAGGAGGTTGACGACGTCCCCAGACCAGTACCTTCGGTGTTGCCAAAACACGAGTGGACGCAGGCACTCCTGTTTCAACTGCTGCATAAGATGCTTGCTGAGAGCCGCTCGCCTGCCAGGCTCACAACTGACTGCTGCCCCCTCTAAAGAGACCTCGAAGAAAATAGAAGATTGCTTCTTTTTTGTGAATAAGCACCTGCTTAGGAAATACTCGAGGAGGCCGCCAGCATTACTAACTAACGCTGCAAGAGCCAAAAACACATGGCTGCAACCCACACTTGCCACAGGGTAAATCTGGGTATGGTGCCGGGTGTGAACGTTAAACAGAAAAAAGACCCGTTTGTAGTTGCATGCGGCGTCTCCGAGTATTTTTTATCGAACATCTTCAAGTGGTGGGGTGTGGATGTCGACCCGCTTGGCAAACCAAAATAGAAAACAGTCTAAGATCGGGGGAAGATGCGTGGGAGGGGCGGGTGGGGGGAGACGTTGTCTTGAAGT
This sequence comes from Diplonema papillatum, assembly GCA_030068145.1. NCBI lineage: Eukaryota > Euglenozoa > Diplonemea > Diplonemida > Diplonemidae > Diplonema > Diplonema papillatum. The sequence continues at coordinate 51,835 of JAPJBO010000926.1, forward strand.
CTTTCAAAAAGAGAGAAGGCACCGAAGCTTTTCGAAAGAGGGGTGCTGCGCGGTTTGGAATATAATTTGAAGGAAGCGCTGACCATCGAGACGCTCCTCCACATTGCCCCGCCGCAATGTTGGCACAGCTCGTGTACCAAGTACGTGTCCTTGTAGTTCCGTATATATGAATACGTGTCACGCAAAATATGTGGATGTGCATGCGCCCGTCCGGGTAGAAGCCGAGTAGTTGAGGACAACGACGGGAAGCTGACAGCGAGCAGACCGAAGTTGTGACCGTACCGGTAGACGCCGCCTAGGGCAATCTGTACGCCGAACGGCCCCCGTCAGCCCCTCCTGTTCTCCGACTCAAGAAGCATGCGTCTCGCCGTTATGTTCCTGAGTGTGCGAGAGCAGGAGTCCCTCAGTTTCAGCTCAGGCAGGAGGTTTCACCCAGATACAGCCGTCTGCGTCGGGATTGTGCATCATACGATACAGGAAGTGTCCGGCTCTACGTTGCCTAGCGTCGTTGGAGTACGTGTTCATTAGACACGCAAGGTGCATGAAAGGTCTAGTCCTTTCTCGATTGGTTGTAGTAGGTGGTGCCATTTTGTTCATAAGACGTTGGACCGTGCGGTTTCGCTCCCTGTGAGTGTGGGTGCGAGTGTCGCGGAGTGAGCGAGAGCTGGACCAGAGTATACGCACTCCTTTACGGCGTGCTTACTCGAGACTGTAGTCGTTAGCTGCACGGAGTTTGCGCCCTGAGCATGTCTCGACACAGGTGTCCTGGTGCAAACACCTGCCGTAGTCTGCAGTCGTCATCTCATCGAGATGTTTAAATCTTTGTGCTTTGAGACCTGTTCCGAGACTAACTCGGGGAGTGGCAGTGTCGAGTAGTGTTGCGAATTTGAGTATATGTGAGTGCTTCAGACATGGAGAAAAAAGAGACGAGTACCTTTTGGGCTTGCATGAACTGCTGCTGCGGCGGCTGCTGCTGCTGGTGTGGGTACGGTTTCATATCCATGGAGCGCATGCTCGGCATTCCTGACATGAATGGGGCTTGGTGCTGGGCACCGTACAGGGAAGAAGGAGGCTGGGGAGGCGGAATGCCGCTGGTTTGGCGGGAGGGCGGCATGTGGCCGCGCATGCCCCCTTGCATCATCGCCGCCGGGTTAGCCTTCAGGTTCACTGACGCCGCGAATCCCGGCTGGGGAAAGCTAGGCATTCCCTGCATTCCCGGCATGCTGGACATGCCACCAGGCATTCCAGACTTTCCACCAGACATTCCCGACGACATTCCGGAGATGCCTGGCATGTTGGACATGCCGGCCATGCCGGACATTCCTTGTGGGTTCGGTCGCCGCGGTTGAAGGAAGGGGTTGCCGGGCTGGTTTCGGCTAGAGTCGCTCATCATCGAGGGAGGAAGACCCATGTGCGGGTTGAACATGCTGTCCCCTGCCTTGGTTGCACTGGACGCGTTGCGATAGCTGCTGGGGAAGTTGTTGCCGGCAGGGTTCATTGACATCGCGTTGGCACTGTTGCTGAAGGACGAGCTCGTGTACTGCGAGTGCGGAAGTTGGTGTTGTCCACCGCTGGCTGGGCCGCCGGGCATCATGCCGGGACGCATATGAGAGTCAACCGGCGGCTGTTGTTGGTGGTGCGGCGGCAGGCGCCCGAGCATGTGCGAAGAAGCGAATTGGGGCGCCTGCTGGTGCTGATGGTGGTGCGCGTGGTACTGCAGTTGCTGCAGCGGCGGCATTTGCCCGTTCCGTGCGATTCCGTCCGGCTGCTGTTGCTGCTGCTGCTGCTGGTGTTGGGCTCGCAGGGCCTGCTGCTGCTGCAGCTGCTTCTGCTGCAGCTCGGCTTCGAGACGCTGCTTCTCAGCGCGGTCCTTGGCTTCCTTCTCCTCCCGCTCTTTCTTCCTCTGTGCCTCGATGTCTTCCTGGATGCCGAAAGACTCGCCGGAGAAGAGGACTGGCCTCTGCGGCGGGGACTGGTCCTTGATGGCCGGGTCCGGGATTTTGGCCAACAAATCGGGTTGCTGCTGCTTCTGCTGGAAGCTGCTGTCGGCCTGCTCACGCGCGCCGAGCGTCGCGCGCTTGACCATGTCTGTGAGCTTTGCCTGCAGCTGCGTGATGTACAGCGTGTACGACACGGGCAGCATCACGTGCCAGTCTTGTGCGTCTTTGCACATGAAGCACAGGTGCTTGGTCTCGTCGAAAAACTTGACCTGCTTGACGATGCGGCGCTTGTTTGTGATGATGTCGCTCTCGATGTAAAGAACTATGTCGTTGCCTTCGAGCACAGCCTTGCACTGCTGGCCGTTCTCGTCCTCCACCTCGACGCCGTTGTCGACGAACGTGGGCGCAGGTGTCTTCGGAATCGGCTTCCGGATTTCCTCCGCCGACACGTCGAAGTCCTCGAGATGGTCGTCCACCCGCGGCTTGCCGCCCTTCTTCGAGCCTTTCCCTCCCTTCTTCCCGAGCTTGCCGGCGCCTTTTTCGCCTTTGTCGCCCTTGCCCTTCCCGTCGGAGCCTTTGTCGAAGGCCCACGGGGACGACCTCTGCTGTGCCGGCAGCGGCGCACCGTCGGAGCCCTTTTGCCGTGCATCCTGCAGCACCGACTGTTCGATTTCGTCGTGCGTGCGCGCGGAGGCCGGGTGGTCGGCCGGAGACCTGCCGTTGACCGCCATCGTCGTCTTCGGGGGCTGGCCGTCCGCGTCGAAGCGTTCCGGATGCAGCTTGCGGTCCCTCCGCTCGCGCTCGGAGAAGTCGTAGTCGAAGCTGTGCCCGCCGTAGCCGCCGAAGGTCTTGCCCTTCGCGCCCTTTGCGGCGCCTTTGGCACCCTTTCCGCCCTTTTCAGAAGGCTTCCCGGCGCCCTTGCCGTCCGGGACCGCGTGCACCACCGGCTTCCGGTCCACCACCTTCACCACCGCCGTCTTCGCCGAGCCGATCTTTTCGACTTCCACCTTTTCGGGCACCCGCTCGACGCGCTCCTTCTCCGGCTGCGCCTCCACCTTCACCTTCATCACGGTTCCTGCCATCTTTTTCGGACTGTTTCGTTGGCTCCGCGGCCACACGTCCAAACGCGGCCCTCCCCACCTGTTTCCCCCCGCTCCCCTGTTTTGCCCAGCCTGCGGTGTTGTGATTCCGACGATCCCGTATGGTTGGTGGTATCTTAAGGCCAGTTTTCAATTTTTCCGAATCTAGAGGTTACGGTAGAATAAATTCTCAAAACTTAGCTCTCTAAAGAGCTAGCACATTCTCTACTTTTGGGGGGAGATTGCAAGAACGTGCTTGGAATTGCGCTCAACACCGCACTGGTCCGTCTGCGCCGTGTTTCGGCCCTTTAAGCCACGGACACATGGAGGACCATCATCAGCGCGGAACCTGATCACTTCTGGATATAGGTTACATAAGGTACTTCCAAAAAAAAAAAAAAAAACAGATGACAAATGCGTCGTGAAGCGAACTCGAGCGATTCTCGCGCCGGGCCTTCTGCGGCCAGTGCTGAGACACGAGAGAGGTATGGAAGGAGGAGGTCACCCGGCTGGAAGGCCTTGTAGCGACTAAGGTTGCAGATTGTATGTTCCCACCGACATTCTTCTTCAAGAACGCAAGGTGATGGATGGCGCATCGACGGCGGTTGTCTTGAACGTTTTGGGCTGCCTCCGATCATCTGAAGCAAGCGGTCAGTAACGCCTATTACGACCGGGAGCACAGGTCCCACTTGCACAGCTGGTCACCAACCTATAGTCGACAGGCAGGTGGAATAGAACCACTCAAGTAGCGGGTTCGCTGCTCAGAGTGAATCATGCCCGGGCATTTATCTGAGGATGATGGTTGTGCAGAACAAGTAGGCTGTCAGAGGGAACCTAGCCCAGGACATCTCGGAGTGTCCACTTCTGCCTCGGCCAGCAAGCCAAGTCGAGGTATCGGGTTGTAACTCGGCATGTTGTGAACAGATGTTCGTACTATGGTGCCTGCAATACTGTTGCAGGGCCTTGGGCACAGGTGGCCGCGAATCGGTGGTGAGGAGTAACCTAGGCATAGGCGGCGAGTCGCGACTCGCCCTAGGGCCCTCGAGCCCCCAAACTCGCCTTTTGACTCGCCGGAATATTCTCTGCTGCCGTTCCCCCCCAACACATGTTTCTCCACCATAATGGGTTTTTTTTTTTGGCGACGGGGTATTTGCCGAGATTTGTGTGGTTAAACCCCGCACCTCAGGAGTGGGTCGAAGAAGGCACAAAAATTTCGCCCTGTAAGGTCCTGCCGCCTGTTCATTCCTGTGGTGTACCTGGTGGTGTTTCGAGAGTAAGCTTCTTTCACGACGGGTCATTTCTTTTTGGGTTCGGGTGGTTCTCAGAAATTATTGAACCCGAATCCGAGGAATATGCTATCGACAGCGAAATCAAGCAGTAAGATTGGAATCCCGGCTTCAGGAGTGTTCACATTGAACTTCTCTCGAAAAAGAAGAGCTGCTCTCGAGGGGGGAAGCCTGTGGAAACCCCTGCAAACCCCCACTGAGGACAAATAATAGAACAAACTGTCTTATATGTCCGAGAAAGTTTCATGATTGTGGAAAGTTTAATTCAACCTGTTATATGTCCGACGTAGTTTCAAAGTTGTCTCATATGTCCAACATAGTTTCAAAAGTTGTCTTATATGTCCGACATAGTTTCAGAAGTTGTCTTATATGTCTGACATAGTTTCAGAGTTGTCTAACCGTGTCCGACACAGTTTCAGAGCATGTCCGACATAGTTTCAGAAGTTGTCTTATATGTCCGACATAGTTTCAGAAGTGTCAAACTGTGTCCGACATAGTTTCTGAGCATGTCCGACATAGTTTCAGAGTTGTCTTATAAATATAAAATATCCGAAATAGTTTCGAAAATTGTCTTAGGGCAGACTATTTTTTTTTTTGATCCGCGTCCTAGCGCGCGGAAAATTTTGGGAAACCGTGGAAAAAAAAATAGTTGAAAAAAAAAATATTTTTTCTTTTTCGCTGTGGGAAGGGCACAACAGGGTGCCATGGGGGGACTCCAGGTGGTCACTGAAGTCCGCGCTTCGGCTGCGGAAACACCAAACCCCGCTCGTGGGGCCAACAAGGACACGTCAGCGGAACGCCTCTGTTGCTGCAGCACGCAGCACCACGAAAGTTGTGACGCCGGCAAAGCACACCCGACACAGACCGAGGACAAACCGGAGAACCCGCTCCGTCTGCCGACGCGCCTTCCCGGGTGAGAGAAAGTACAGCCTTCAGCAGTTTCACCTTGACTAAGTGAGTGTTGCATACTGACGCAAAAACAGGGCACAAGCAAAGGGAAGGGACGTGTTTTTTCGCCATCGATGTTGAGATTGGTGCAGTGAAGGATCGACACCTCCTTGAGATCAACGACCTGTCGTTAGATGTTTCAGCAGATCATAAAAGACCGTCACCTCAGACGCCTGCCGAGTATGATGATGATGTGGTGGTCGGCTAGGGCTGATAGCAGGAGTGTGTGGAGAGATGTTTCTCTTGGGATGTCTGTGCAGGCCATGGAGTCCATGCAGTACCGGGAGGTTCGGTACGTTGTGAAGCAAGAGTTCCCGTAGCTCGAACACCTGTCAACGCCTTCGACCTGCTTATGAAAAAGAGCAAAGCCCGCGTGAAGCCGCTGCAAGTGGGTGAAACGAAGTCGTGGGTAGTGTTGTTCAACAGGCTAGTCCAGGACTACCCCGTAGACTTCGACAGGGCCCTCCTGGTCGATGAAAAAGGACATCCGTTCTATCAGGAAGTGGCCAAGACCCTTCTCAAACTTGATGGACTCCCACTTTCTGCGCAGCTGTTGCAGCAGCACGAGGGCACCAACAAGGTGATTGCCCAGCGCCGTACCGCCGACATCCCCCGGTGCACCCTTCAGAACCTGCAAGAACAAGAAAGTAGCCTGCGAAATGTGTTGACCTTGCCGTGGGTCGCAGAGCTAAGGTATTCTCAGCATCCAATGCACGAAACTGCAGGAAGTGAGAGACGTGGTGTGCACCCGTATCGTCACGCGGCAAGCGCAAAACCAACAGCGCAAGCACGCAGTGCGGGAGTCCATCCAGAAACCCTGTTTGCGACTGGGAGCAGTCCACCGTGAAGGCGGAGGGTCTTCTTCTTGGGGAGAACTGGAAGGGAAATTCGTCGAGGCAATTCGAGCCGTTTTCACTGGACACCGTGCCCGGCCTCTCTGACGATCGCCGTGCTCGGTTCAAGCAGATCCAAGGGGTAAGGACGAGTTTCCCCTTCGGTGTCCACAAATACAACGCTGGGGCAAGAGCTTGGTATTCAAGCTGCCACCGAGCGACCGCCGCCTACAGGAGGATGTCGTCAAGGCGCTCAAGTCGTGCATCGGGACGGGGAAAAGGTTCCACACCCGGGCCACGAGGATGAAGTTCGTCGAGGTCTGGAAGTCATCTGGGGTTCCGCGTACCATCCTCAAGACGATGAAAATGTGGAGATGCGAACCCCCTGCGCACACCTACCGAAAGCCACCTGGCTGAACTCCTCACAACTGATTTCACTCCTGAGGAGTTCAGTGAGGTTGCATTCCGAATCTCGACAAAAGACGCGCTTTCGTCGTCCAAATACGACGGCTGGGCCGCGTTCTTGAGGAGTGCGGTACTGTCGTGGACGAGAGGCGTCATGGAGAAGTTTCACGCCCCACGTTTGAGGCCCCCGCAAGCATCCGGCTTCTCATGGAACAAGTGCAGAAGCGGCTTCCGGCCGATGCCCACGTCCCGTCCGAAACGTGGGTACGATACCAATTCTGGCCGAGTACGTCGAACAGCACGGTTGCTGCCAGGTACACAAAACGGTTCCCAATGGTATTCGCGAGGCAGTCGCGTACACAGCGCAAGGCCCACGACTAGACGCCCACTACTGTCGGTGGCAGCAGCTCTACGCTGAAGGAGGCTCACCTACCGTACAACAGAAGCCTGAGCACAAGCAGACGACGGTTATTTCCCAATGCAAAAAGTCGCCGAAAAAGCAAAGTGAGGGGCGCGTACCCCTCCGGACCCCCACCCCCCGACCGCTTGCCACCAAGACCACCCAGGAACCCACAGGCCAGGTGACTTGCCAAACTATTTTTTTTAAAAAAACTATTTTTTTTTGCGCGCGCGCGCGGAAAATTTTCAGGGGTCGGGGGACGCGGATCAAAAAATAAAAATAGTCTGCCCTTACATGTCCGACATAGTTTCAGAACTGTCGTGCATGTCCGACATAGTTTCAAAGTTGTCTCATATGTCTGACATAGTTTCACAAGTTGTCTTATATGTCTGACATAAGTTTCAGAAGTTGTCTTATATGTCCGAGATACTTTCAAATGTCGTCTTACATGTCCGACATAGTTTGGAGAGTTGTCTTACATGTCCGACATAGTTTGGAGAGTTGTCTTACATGTCCGACATAGTTTGAAGAGTTGTCTTATATGTCCGATAGCGTATACCATGGGCTAACCCGCGAGAGTTGCCACAAGAGGCGCCGACGAAGACTTCCGACGACGACGACAGAGACGAAGACGAAGAAGTCGACCTCCTGTCTGTGGAATGCAATTCGTGTCGACAGGCCAGAACGTCTCAGAAGTTGTCGTATATACTTTTAGGTTACTCACCATCTGTCCGATCTGGCAGATCAAACGAACACAGTCATGACCCTCACCACCTTCTGAAGACTTCTCCAGCTATCCTATCACTTTGCTTACACACCCCTGAACCACGCACCTTCTGAACCTGCTCTTTGAACCACATTACCACAAAAGTTGAGTTCGACTGCTTTTTGAACCAAATTATGTACACAAAAGTTGAGTTCGAGTATCGATCGAGGATGAGTTTTTACGTTGACATGTGGGACGGCAAAATAGCCATGCAGCCTACCAAACAAAACCCCAAACACCCCCCACGGCCGACCTGGGTACCTTGTCACTGGTCACAGGCAGGGGTGGCCTCTGTATCTGTTCTGCAGTGCAAAATGGATCTACTCGTTACAGTGGACGAGCTTCCATTTGAGAACGAGGAAGACGCCGCCAGGGTTATGGCCTACACCGCCCAGCACAAAGAGGAGGTGAATGAACTGGTTGTCGCAATGAAGCACAGGCCAGAACGTCTTGTGCGGACTCTGCAGCCTGACCCGGGCAAACCCCCTCGACGACCGCGGGCCCGGAGACAGTGACGACGACCGCGTGTCTGCAGACAACGACGACGAAGAAGACGACGAAGAAGACGACGAAGAAGACGACAAAGAATACGACGAAGCAGACGAAGAAGACAACGAAGAAGACGACGACGAAGATGCCGCGCTTGCAGATGCCGGCGACGACGAAAAAGATGAAGAAGTCGTCCTTGCTGAGAACACGATGCCCATGATAGGCAAGCGATTCGTGTCGGAAGAGGTGTTTTGCGACACCGTCCGGCTATCCTGTTTGAAGGATGGCCACCTCTGCATTTCCAGGAAGCGGTGGACAGATAGAATCGAATTCTCCTGCACAAACAAAACCAGTACAAATGACGCGTGTAAGTTTACATGCAAGGCGCGGGTGTCGGTACGGGCTGCTGGCTTGTTGTGTGTGTCAAAGGTGCACGAGCACACGTGCTCCCTTCGAAACGAGCCTACAAAGTTGCAGGGCAGAGGGGTGGCAAAGTGGCTAGGACGGCTCATCTGTACGTGGTTGTGGGATGTCCCCGCCCTGACCGCCGCCAACGTGAAGAGCCGCGTTCAGAGAGATTTCTCTCTGGCCATTACAAAAACGGTAGCGTACAACGCTCTCCTAGCCGCCTCCAGCCTGTACATGCTGAATGGTAAATCCTCTTATGCGAAGCTCAGGTCGTATTTCGAGGCCATCGTCCAATCGGACCCGGATGCGCACTGCAGTGTGCATCACACCACAGAGGAGAACGGTACGGAGGTTTTTTCTTTCGCTTTTATGGCCCTCGACGCCATGAGGAAAGCAACCGAGTGGATCAGACCGATTCTTTCGACTGACGCGTGCCACACAGCAGGGGGCGAGACTACGTTCATCGCTGTGGGGACCGATGCCAACGGTCTCACTGTCCCCGTCGCGTACGGTCTGGGCACAACGGAAGACACCGCCAACTGGACACGCTTCTTGGAGTGTCTAAAGGACGCGTCTGCTCGCGAGTTTACGGTGATACGATTCCGACCTGTTGGTCGTGTACTCCTCGTACCGGCACGTTCCGGTGTACGCGTCGGAGAGGACGTCCTTCAGAGGAGCCAGGTAGTCGGCCACGACGGGACGCTTCTCCCGGAGTTCTTTAAGGACTTTCCGGTATGCCCTGGCGGTTGGTGCCTCCGCTAGTTTCGCAACGTAGTGCGCGTGTTTCCTTCCGAACTGCGTCTTCACGTTGCGCTTCACGTGTTCCGAGCAAGCCAGGTGCTTGCAGTTCGGAAACACGGCCGGAAGGGCGGCCGCCAGACCTTTGTCGCGGTCGGACGTACCATGGGGACGTTCTCAGAAGGAGGGGCGCCTTGCACATGCACAGCAACACAGAGCCTACACCGAAGGTTGCGCTGAAACTGGCGCGTGTGCAGCATGAGTGGGACCAGTGGGTCGTGATGGTATCCACGCGGACAAAGTTTGAAGTCGCGGAGACGAAGAGGCACGGCACGCGGCACTGTCGTACTGACGGATGAAAGTTTCTCGTGCACATGCATGCGCACAGAACGGGTCACCGGGCTTCCCTGTGTCCACGCCATTGCGGCAATGCGCAAGGCAGAAAAGGATCCCGAGCAGTATGTTCCTGGGTGTTTCAAGGTCGAGGCATACAACCAGCTGAACGCGAACGGAGTTCTGCCTCTTCCAGAACTGGATCTCGAAGATGACGAGCTCCAACCACCCCCTGTATTCAAGCGAAGAGGACGGAAGAAGAAGCGCCTGCCGGGTGCAGACGAAGAAGCCCAGCTACCTCTCGCCAAGAGACGCTCACTTTGTTCGCGCTGTCTGAAGACCGGGCACAACAAACGGAGGTGCACAAACCCACCTGCAAACCCTCCCATACCAGAAAGAGAAGACACGCACGGGGAAGAAGCTCTGGTGCAGCCAGTGGGACAGGTTGTGGTGGGTGAAACTTGTTCCCGTCAGCTGCGCGAAGCCATAGTAAAGTCAGGGGTGAAACTTTCACCGACCACACCTAAGAACGGGTCCTTCTACAGCTGCTTAACAGCAGCTAACTTTTGGTATTTCTTTCAGTTCCGAGAGAAGGCTAACCCCCATGCCCTCTTGCAGAAGAATCTATTCGCGCAGCCCCTGAGTGCGGATATTGTGCAAAGATTTGAAAGGCAGATGGGCGGAAGCGATGCCTACAGTGGGTGGAAACGAGTTCAGAATAGGGTTGGCACACCCCCGGATGCCATGACCCTGCTGCTCATGGCGTGCGCGTTCAAGGTTCAACTCGCCGTCTTCACATGCGAGATTGGTACAAGGAACGTTCAGTGGAAGCTGACGAACACAGTGCCACCAGGAAGCACGGTCACCTCCATCCCTCTCCTTAATGACCAGGGGCAGTACTGGTTGATGACGACGAGACCCACTCGCCTGCTGCAGGGCATCAAGCAGAATCATCGCTCTGTCGTACAGTTGGCCATGTAGTCGTAGATGCGGAACCGAAACAACATTGGCCCCCTCAGCCAGAAATCACCCAGTGTCTAGTAAAGCTGGATCAGTTTTTCCCCGCCTCCTAATGCTCGGATGCCGATGCCCGTCCCCTAATGCTCGGATGCCGATGCCGAAAAGCGATTTCCACCCCTCATCATTTTTACTGTTTTTTGGTGACGTGTCCTCATTTTTCCACGGTCTGTGACCCCTCGTTTAGAGACACCAGTCAAGTGAGGCGTCACCCCCAGAGCCTGCGCGAAAAGGCCTGGTAATCACCCCCATTCTTCAACCTCATTGTTGTCCTGAAGAACCTTCAATCGGGAACCGTCATTTCTTCTTTACGATGCAGACCACGTTTCCTCCCCGTTCTTCTCGAACAGCTCGAATCATGGCGGTGTCGGGTACTGGTCACGAAACCCTCCAGTCAACTGCGTCGGGCGGAGCTTCCAACCCTGGGAACATCAAACAACGTTCTGGCCTTTTCCTTAGGGTCAGGTTCTTGCTATTTTGGTCCACAGATATTGCTTTTTAACACCACAATAAACACCCGAGGGAAAATAGAAGGGTGGGAAAGGGGAACATGCAGACCCCGGTTGATGTAGAAATCCGAGAACTATGCTGTGGACGTGAAAGACAACTTCTGAAACGATTTCGGACATATAAGACAACTAACAAAACTATGTCGGACATGCTCAGAAACTATGTCGGACATGTAAGACAACTTCTGAAACTTTGTCAGACATGTAAGACAACTTTGAAATAATGTCGGACACCTTTGACAACTTTTAAAACTGTGTCGGACATATACGACAGCTTTTGAAACTATGTCGGACATATAAGGCAACTAATGAAACTATGTCGGACATTTAGTCGCAAAACTATGTCGGACATATAAGACAACTTTGAAACTTTGTCGGACATATAAGACAACTTCCGAAACTATGTCGGACATATAGGACAACTTTTGAAACTATGTCGGACATGTACGACAACTTTTGAAACTATGTCGGACATATAAGGCAACTAATGAAACTATGTCGGACATTTAGTCGCAAAACTATGTCGGACATATAAGACAACAACTTGAAACTTTGTCGGACATCCAAAACTATGTCGGACATATAAGACAACTTTGAAACTTTGTCGGACATATAAGACAACTTTGAAACTATGTCGGACATATAAGACAACTTCCGAAACTATGTCGGACATATAGGACAACTTTTGAAACTATGTCGGACATGTACGACAACTTTTGAAACTATGTCGGACATGTACGACATTTCACTCAAAATAGTATTGTATTCCAAAACTATGCTCACCGAAACCCCCTTTTCAGCGTACCTTTGTATTTGCCAATAATATTGTATTTGACTACCTGCAGTATTTGACCCCCAGTAGGACGGTGGCAGGTACTGAACCGCTACCGTGCACCGACGATGACGATGACGGAGATTCAGACACTCTGTCGGGCAGTCCCGAAGCCGGAAAAGTGCTACTTTTCCGTCGAGCTGACTCACCTTTTCTAGCATTTGCTGGGCTGCTTTCCCAACAAGGCCAAGGCGTCACCGAGACAATGCGTACAGAAAAAGAACGCAGTTGAGCAACAAGAGAGTCTTCGTCAGATCATCAATGAAGGTCAAAAAGAGGGGGCGACCACCGTCCCCTGCGGAACCCCGAGCTCCAGTCTCGAGCGCCTTCCTGTGCAGCTATCAATATTTACCGCCACTCCCCATTACATCACTTGGCCTATGAAAACGAACCCCAAACACTTCAACACGAACGAGCCCTGGCGAAGTATTTGACTCTACAGCGATTGTTCGCAAGTGAAGCAGCTCCCCGCAGTAGAATGCCTCCATTGGCTATGATCCCGGTCCCTGGCTCGACGAACCACGTACCAACTCTTTGGCCCCCGGGTCTATTTTCCACAGATCTCTTCATCGGAGTTGATCTCGAGCAAAAAGTCGTCGAAAAAGGTCTGGTACTGTGGACCGGCTTCCAGGGGCCAGGATCAGGCCCACAGTCGTAATGGGGAAGCACCCACTGCGACCCAGACTCAATGGGGGAGCGTGGGGGGGGTGCAACTCAAAAAGCTTCTGCTCAAAAAACCGAGAACGAGGCCCAAACTATGGTTTCAACACTTTTTTTCGTTTTTTTGAGCTTTTTGAGGTGTGAAAACCGTAATTTTTTTTCCAGCACCGGAGAGCACCGCCAGCACCGCGGTGCCCGGTGCCGGTGCTCAGCACCGGGCACCGGCCAGCACCGGTGCCAGCCCCCACACTGTGCTGGAGGAGTTCCAGGTTCGCCAGAAGTCCTTCATATTCCGCTACGGTATTCGTTCATGCTGTAATCTACGTGCAAGCAGTTCCAGCGCGATAGACAACAGCGCGAGAGAGAGAGAGAGAGAGAGAAAACAAATGGCCAACAAGCCTCCGATGCGGACCAAGGCGAGCAGGGCAAACAAAAGCAAAAGGTGACAGGCGGGCGCAACGGAGCACGGGCGTAATCGGTGGATCACGGGCTAGCGCGACCTTACCTGGAATAAGTTGATTGGTGGACAGGTCGCCCTCAAGCGCCCGGTCTCTCGGGGCGAGGGACAGCGTGTGTCAATTTGAAGTGCATGCGCCGTGATGCTCTCTGCTGTAAAGCTTTCTCCCCGTGATCAATGAAGTAGGAGCGGTTCGTCGGAAGCAGTGCCCTGATTCCGAATACCTGGTCATTTCCTTCACGCTCTAGGTATGTGTTCATCAACAGACCTTGTCTGCGGCAGTACTTGACATGAAGCAGGAGCGGTTCGTCTCGCTTGCTAGTCAGGTACATGTGCTCTTCGCACGAGGCTAAATGCAGAACTTTCGGTTCCGGTTCGGCAATCCATCATGAACTTGGTTGCTTGAGGATTGAGCCTTTTCTTTTTCTTGAGTCCGCTCAAAACTCCGGGGGTGCCCAGTCTCTGCTAACCCGTGACTCGGCAACTGGGCTTTCTTTCTCTCGTGTGCGATGTTGCGGTGAACGGATGAGTCCGTCTCTAAATGCGAGAATCGATTGTGAGCACCGGGTTCGACTGATACATTGCCAACAACCGCGGCTGACTGCAAGTGGGAGGGAAGATAGTGTCGTGGGGGGATTGCAATGCAAGAATGTGCGCGAATTCACGACACGGGAGGTCCACCTACTTCAGAGGAACCCTGTCTAGCTGTCGAAAAGAAAAGAGCTTTGGGGACCGCTGACTTTGACAGTTTGGATGCTCCCACTGACTACTGAGCTCGGTTTCACACGATCTCTGGAACCGGCTTTGTCGTGTTTCCAGTGACCCCCCAGGGACGGTTTCCTCCCACTTGTTTCACCTCCCAGATGGCAGATTCCTCGTCCCGTCTTGGAGAAGAGTGGCTCGTGAATTCCACAGAATCTTTTGCACGATGTGTAAAGCTGAACTGTGTGTAACTGATAAGGCATCCGAGATTCTTTGTTTTGTGGGGAACTTTGTGCGATGTTTGCAGGGCGGGAAATTCAACGGTGGTTCAGTGGACTCTAATAAAAGAAGAGCAGGCAAAGCTAAACCGGAAGAAGAGTAAAAACAGCAGATGATACGTTGAGCTCGCGTGTTGTCGTCACGGAGCGTCGCAGCACTTTTCTTCTCGTAACTGGCTATAGAGTAGATGCGGTTTGTCAGTTTCGATGGTCTTTGCTCGAAGGGATGGCAATCATGTCCTATCCCTAGCATTGGTGCAGTGATGGTCCCAACAAGAAATTGGTACTTCCTGGGTGCATCATGTGGACTTGTTGGAGGATGACTCCTGTCAGCCGGTCTTCACCAACCTCAAACTGATGATATGCACAGGTCCAGCAGTATGGCACTCTGACACGCGAGCCGTGCCTTCGATACAACGGCTGAAGGCCACGTTATTGACATTTTTTCCCGGCATCATCGTCCAATACACTTCTCGAACTGGAAGTTACCAACCAAGCTGGGAATATATTTGCCGCAACCCTAGACCAACGAGGAGCCGCTCCCACAACGCTATCCAAAGGTGCGAGCGCGTTGGCGTCAAGAACCGCAGACTGTCTCTTCGGCCGAGTTGGAATGATGCCCCGAGGACGGATGAAGAGGAACGGTACTCATCTTGTCCTTGAGAACACCGAAACTGAAGGCTACGGTGTCTGCGGGACGCTCGGCGTGGCGGTGAGGGTCTGCAGCTGCTGCAGCTGCGCGACAGCCGTTTCGAGCTCGCGCGTGATTTGCGCGGTGGCGCGGCTGTACTTGGGCAGCTTGCGCAGCCCGGTAGTCAGTTCGCATGACCGCTTCTCGTCTCCAAGCGCGAGCGCAATGTGGGCCAGGCACAGGATGCACTGCTGGATCAGCGGGTGCCCCGGATGTGACAGCACGCGCTGCCGGATGCTCAACGCTTCGGCGTATAAGACGGAGGCTTCATTCAAGGAGTCCCCCGATACGTGAACAGCCGCCTCCTGGCACAAAAGAAAGGCACTCACCAACGGGTCGACACTGGTTGTCCGCCTAAGGGATGAAAGCTGCTTTGCAGCAGAATCAAACATGCCAGCTTCACAACAAGCTTTGGCATGGGCGATGCTTGTATGCAGGACGGCCGGTGTGTCTGGAAGCACGAGATACCCGGTGGCCGCCGATTCTTCGAGAAGCATGCGAGCTTCCTTGTCTGCTTTTCTACGGGAATACACGACGGACAACATGTAAAGAACTTCAGCCAGCAGCTTCTCACTGCCTCCCGGCATACTCCTCAGCTGTTCAAGAGCGCTGTTTAAAGGGGCGAATGCCACGTTCAGCGCGCCCTCTTTGATATAGGTGACACCCAGGTTGATCCTGCCTTGCAGGACGCCCTCCACGTCACCGAGGGCCTGGTAGATATCGATCGCGCGCTTGTGATGGGCCGCCGCTCTCTTCAGCTTGAACAGCTTTTCGCACGTGATCCCCAACCGCGCCTCGGCCGCTGCGACGTCTGGGTGCGGACTGCCGCCGTGCAGCGTCGTTTCCATGGAGAGGAGCTCTCCGCGGGTGGCGAGCACGTCGTTCCAGTCGCCTTGCATTTCCTTGATGAGGCACATGCCGTGCAGGATGTCGCGCACCTCGATGCTGCAGGCGGGCCGCGCGGAGGCCGGCAGCTTGTCCAGCGCCTGCTGCAGGCAGATACCCGCCGTCGTCAAGTCGCCGACTGCCAAAAACTGCGTCGCCTGGTCAAGCAGCCGACCGGACGACTCGTGGTGGCTGGGGCTGCCGGCGGCCCCAGGGCTGGTCAATTTTGGGTCACTCAGCCCTAGCACCCTCGATGCGTCAAGGTCGATGTCTCCCGTTGCCTGTTTGTTGCGGTTGGTTGAGGTTGGAATGCAGAATATCTGTAGCGATGGCCTGCATTAGCCGCTGGATGAGTACCTCTTCGATCGTACCGTGTCGTGCTTTTCGGCGTGTACAGTTGGTTCCTTTCGGCCCGGCTTGTAGCGGGCTGCATTATTCAGCTTCCCGAGATCGCCGCAGCCCCCCCGGGAGAACACCCAGGCGCAGAGCGGCGGTCGACGGATACAGATCATCAATACCGCCAATGGGCGGTCAATGACTGAATCGAAGTCGTCAGCTCATACTGCGTAAAAACTGGTGAGCAGCAGTAGGAGTGGTGCGCGTACAGCAGATCCTCAATTTCAGTCAATCACTTCAGTATGACACACGACACGGATTTGGTGATGGCCATCACGACTCGAATTACGGTACGTCAACTGTCGGGTGGGCACTGGAGCACATACAAAGGTACATACCTGCGAGAAGCCGCCGGTGGCAATTGATATTTGGAAACTGTTTACACCGCTCTGCGCGGACGTGATGATGCTGCCAGCAGGGCCAAGGACTTCGTGCAAGGACGAAACGCCCTGCCACGCGTCGGAGGCGAGCTTGATGTGCGCGACGTGCCGGGCCAGGGACGCGCAGGAGTCGCACACGACAGTGGTGTAGCCTCGGCTCGCCGCAAACGGCAGCGCTATGCGCGCGGCGTCGACGGGCGGGCCGAAGACAGCGAACGACCGGCGGCAGAGGCGGCCCTGGTGCTGGTCTTGGTTCTGCTGCACGAAGCCGACCCTGCACTTTCCCGCGTTTACAACGCTCGACACCGCCTCCGAGGCGCCAGCGTGCTTCTTCCAAGCCACCTGCACATTCTGCGCGAATGCGACAGCCGCCGCCAGCGGGTTCGATACCCAAACCGCCGACCCGAACGCGACGAACGCAGTGGTCCCGCCGAACTCGTGCACAAGCCCGCCAGCTTGCTCGCTGGCCTCGAGGATCACCTCGTAAAAAAGCTTCACCGCATCTCCGATCTTCTCGTCCGAAACCCGAACCGCAGGCGGTTTCCCCAACCCGTTCACAGATAGATGCTGGGGCTGCGAGCTTCCCGAAACGGTTAGCTTGATGAACACGACGGCGACATCGCGTCTGATGAACTGTCCAGGCTTTTCGGCCGTCGCATTCAGCGAAGAGGACACGTGGCTGAGGTCGAGCACACAAGCGCCGTCAGCCAAGATGGCGCTCGTGTGCGAGCCCGTGCACGACGAGCCATCGCTGGAGGCGGTGGTGGGCTGCCGGGACCGAGGGGAGTTGCTCGCAGACGGGACCAGCGGGTTGCCCCTTTCCGGCGGAGCCGGTGCCTCCCTCTCCGGAACCTCCCCCGCGATTCCGGGGTGCCGGTAGCTCTCGCACGCGACGTCGGGCAGGAAGCTCAGACGGTACCGCGCCCACTCCAGGAGCGAGGCGACGTCGTACCGGAGATTCGACGCGGGAAGCTGCGCGAGGAGGCGTTCGGCGTCCGCGAAGCGGAACTCGCGGAACAAGTGGAACACGGGCCGGAACTGGGACGCCGGCGTGCTGCTTTCGAATGACTCGAACCGGGTCAGCGGGTACCCCTGCTCAGTCGACAAAGAGGAGCTGGTCCAGCAGCAGAGGGAGCGAAAGGGCCGCCACGAACCTTCTTCGATCCCGAGCCGGATGACCTTCAAAAACAGGACGTGCGCCGCGACCGCAGAAACGCGGACGGCCGCAGCGACGACGGCGTCGGAGGCCCTGCTTCCCGTCGGGTCCGGCGGCTCTTCGAGCCACGTGGCACGTGGGTAGTACTCGACGGTCCCGACTTCTTCGAGGGTTTTCAGCGTGAGGTGTCCGAGTATTAAAAGCAGGTGCACGGGCAAAGCTGCGCTTCGTCGGAAGCCTTCGACCAAGTACGTGTCGAGCAGGACCACAGCGCCCAGCCAGAGGTCATACCGTCCCCAGGTGGCGACGTCTCTCAGAAGGAACAGCGCTGCCGCTATGAGGGCAGACGCTTCGGCTACAGCCGACTTCTGCATGCCGGTCTTCTGCACGAAGACGAGGAGGAGGGTCCCGCCGAGGACCAGCGACAGGTTCCATGCGTACAGCCCACCTTCCGCTGCAACTTGCAGCAGCGAAATCACGCTGAACACGGTTAGGAGCCCGACGGCCCACAGAAAGACGCCCGTGGCGGCTGACCAGGCCATTAACGGCGGGGCGCCCGCAAGACCTGGTGGCAGCTGCCGGGCTTCAGACTGTTCTTCCCAGTGATGTTTCAGAACATTGCTTAATGTTTAGTTTCTTTGTGCCTGTTTCACCTGTTCTTCGTGTTGAGATGCGGGTGTCAGTCTTTTCTGATTCAAGACTTTCAACTCGGGTATGTCTTTGTGACAATCAAACCGTTGCAGGTCAGATTCGGTATTCTTGGGAGCGGGTCTTATACATGAGTTGGGGCCCACCTCAGGAGTGTGACAGGTATCCCAGACTATGGCGACCAGATACGATACGCTACGCAGACATTTTGTGCAACACAAATTCCATCCTTTGCGGCTCGCCTCGAAAGTCTTCAGTGCAAAGGTGGACACGCCAAATAAGTCCGCTGTGCGAGCTAGGTAGCGGAGGCAAAACGCAGGCCTTGAACAAGCTCCCGGCCGGGATGCGCCAGACTCAAGAGGTCGCCACTGCCCATTACAGCCGTAGTAGAAGGCTTCTTGGAACTTACCCTCCACAGCATCAGAAACGCGGCTCATGTTCACCCGTAGCCACGGTGCTGCCGCCAGAAAGTCGCTCGCTCTGCAACGGCTTCGGGGTCCAAAAGAGCACGGAGGGGAAGCCAGAAGTAGGCCTCGCTGAGCTGGATGACTACCTGCTTCCTCGCCGCGTGCTCCTGCGCCCTGAGCCCGCTGCGAAGTGCAGTTTCGAGCTTTGTGAAGGCCGCCCCCAGGACGGCTCGGTGGCTCCTCTCGAGCCCAACACGGTCCCTCGCCTCCTCCGGCTGCACCCCGTCCCACCGCACCCGCCACTGCACGCGGGCGCGCCGGTCCTTCGCAACGAGGCTGTCGAGTTTGCCGCCCGCCGCAGCTTCATCTGACACTATCAAGCCCCGCCCGCGGGCCTCTTCCAAAAGGAACTCGGTCAACGCGCGCGCCTTCCCCTCGACGTCCCGCTTCACGCCGCGGCCAAAGGCGCAAAGCTCTTCTAGCGACGGCCGCAGCTCGGCGGAGAAGGCGCGACGCTGCGCCTGGGCCAGCCCGTCCCGGGCCAGCCGCTCCTCGACCTCCAGCGCCCCGCGCTCGGCCGTCCGGCGGTGGGCAGCCTCCGACAGCTTCTCGGCGTCGGCCGCGTCGTCCTCTGCCTGGCGCTCCTGCTGCCTCTTCATCCCCTCGAGCGCTTCGAGCCGGTCCTTGTCGCGGGCCGCGCGCCGGAGATCCCGCTTCCGCCGCCGCTCCTCTTTGGACGGCGGCGGCGGCGGCCGCTTGCTTCGCGTCACGTCGTAGAACAAATCGTAGCGAGTCACGAACCGCGATCGCGCACCCTGCGCACCTGCAAGGCGCTCCGGTATCGCCAGCTCATTCCCATGCATGCGCCGGAGGACGTGTTCCACCCCGGGTTGGCGGGCGAACAACGCGTTGACGACACTCCGAGGCGGGAAGAGCGACAGGAGCGAATTGACCAGCTGAATCCAAGCATCCCCGAAGGAAGACTCGCCTCCTCCTCGGGTGTCGTCTTCGTCCGAAGCCGAGTCCTCGTCGGCCGGGCGGTCCGGCCGAAACGCGTCCCGTTCCGCGTTGTCGAATGCTACGCACGAGAGGTCGAGGACCCCCGCCGCCGCCGCGACGCTTTCTGCCGGGGTGATCTCCGAGAAGTCGGACACGCGCAGCAGCGGCCACCAGAACCGGGCGCTGAACCTGAGGTGCGCGGGGGCCGCTGCGGCGGCGGCGGGCAGCGCGCAGGCGGAGCACAAGGCGGGGGTGCCTTGCATTGGGTGCGCCGCAGGCATTCCGCCGGGAACGGCGAGCTGCGAAGAGAGGTCGCCCCACCGGGCCACGGGGCCGCGGGTGCCCGCGGCGAGCCAAGGCGACCACTCCTTGCCCAAGATGTGCTTCAGAAACGCGAGCGGCGCGTACGCTGCGGCGAGGCCGGCCAGCTTCTGGCAGCACTTCACCAAAAGCGGCGGAGGCGGGGGCAGTGCAGGTCGCGCCGGCTGCCACAGCTGCGGGTGTGCCCCTAGAAACCGCAGAGTCTCCTCTGCCGCGAATGGCATGTGGTAGTGCCGGTAGCACAGGGCCGCGACCGTAGTGGAGTCCGTGGTAAAGCCGGCGAAGAGCTTCAGAAGGAACGCCGCGAAAAACCCAACCGGTGTGTACCCCGGGGGGTTCAGCCCGAGGAGCCGGTGGTGATGGGCAAAGATGATGGACAGCACGCGGTTTCCCGTGCGGATAGGGCCCGGGCATTCAAAGTCGCCACATCCTTCCCCTACGATGCCTGCTCCTTCAACGCCAACAAGCAGCCACGAGGTTGTCACCCGCTTTTGCGTCAGCGCGGCGTTCCAAAGGCGAAGGAAAAGCGTTATTTTTAAGTTTAAGGAGTCACCGGAGCTGCGCTGCTTTTCGAGCAGTACGAGGCACCTGGCCAGTCGCAACATGCCGGCCGAACCGGGCAGAGCCGCCAACGAACAAGAATCCGGGACCAGCAGCTTGCGACTGTCGGGAACGCCCCGCGTCCACTCGTTCCAGCACTTTTCGACGTTCGCAGTGGCCTGTCTCTGGTGCCACCATCGGGACACCACCCTGTTCAGCCGCTCCTGCGCCGCCCGCTTTGCACGATCCCTTCGCGCCTGCTCGCGACTAGACATCGGCTTCTCCCCCCTCTCTTTTCTTCGGGGACAAGTTCTGCCTGTGAAAAAGTTGGTCGCAATCGATCATGCGTGTTGACCACCGCATCGCTCTTCAAAAGAAACTCGGACCAAGCAAGCTGAAGTTCGTAGCGCAACAAAAACGAAGAGCAAAAGGCCTTTTGATGACTATGTCACTGCATACTCTTTTCGCAAATCAGATGGACGAAATTACACATGTGGGAGGGGTTGCAGGTTGCGGTTTTCTTTCTCTCCTTTCCCCGAAATAGAACAAGCCAGCGTAACTGACTGTGTAACTGCAGAACGTCTGATCAGGGTGACAAGAAACGGATAGCAATCGTGTGCGTCTCGGCAGAGAACGCCGTCTTCGATGCATCGTAGGAGGCGGAACTAGTAAGGAGTGTTGCCGGCATCGTTCTCCTTTCCTGCTCAGCTGGCTCCCGAATTGGCTGGAGTGGCAAAGCGCTGTCTCGAGCATAGCGTTTGTTGTTGAGAGCCGGGCTCGTGTCATACACGGGTACAAAGCGTCGGACGTCGTCTGCGTTGCAAAGAAAGAGCGCCTCTCAGCTCTTGCACCCCGGCCCGGTTGTTCTGCCGCCAGGAAACTTGCGCCCCCTTATGCCTCCGTCGCCATGTTGAATCGGGCGAAATGCCAGGACACCCGGCACCTCGAGCATCCCGTCACTCATCGCGCAACAGTATTTGCGGTGCGTTGATCCGGGTTCCTCTACTCTCCTGTTCGAGGTAGTGCTGCACAAAACCCGTGTCAAGCGTTGCAATGTCTAAGCACTGTTCCGTGTTGCTCCGTGGCGGAATCCTGGTTGCACCCAATGCACGTGGTCTGCCAGGACCAAATCGACCTTTATTTTTTGGGTTTGAGGCCTGGTCGAATGCCCCCAAGACCACCAGTGAAAGGGACATTCGCAGAGGAGCCCCAGGACTCGTCTCCGTATGACGGCTGCGAGGGGAGTGCTGCACTGCTGGTCAGGCCCATATCCTTCGACACCGTGTGAGCGATGCCCGAGCGGTACCCGCCTCGTTGAGGTTTAGGCTTCAGCTGCAGATTGGCGAGTTCATGATTCCTTTTCAAATGTGTGTTTGTGTTGGACGACTCATCCTCCTCGCTGTCATAGCCTTGTGTGGCTTTCTGACGAGGTGCGGGCATCTGCTTCTGGTGCGATGACAGAGCTGCCCTCTCTTTCTGGACTTCCAATTCCTGTTTGTGGAAAGCGTGGCGTTCTGTTGACAAGACTTGTATGTTTGAAAAAGGATGTATCCAGATTGGTACTCATTTGCGCGCAAATGACTCCTCTGGTGTAACTCGTGCGCTGACAGCCACAAGGGTGCCACATTGTGGCCCATTTAACACAAAGTAGCCACAAACCTTGTGGTTTCCGGCGGCTAAATATGCAAAATTTTGGTATCAAGGAAAACCGCGTAGAACTAACTTCGGCTACAGCAGTGTGAGACTTAGCTAGCTATTTGGCCAGCTAGCTATTTTTAGCTATTTATAGCTAAAAATAGCTAAAATAGCTGCCCAGACGACTGAAAATATGTTCACGTCTTTTTCGTCAGAAAACCTCAGGTAGGTAAGGAAGGAGTGCGGCGGTAAAAATCGATGGCTGCACGGGGAGGCGCTCGAGACTGGAGCTCGGGGTGCCGCAGGGGACTGTCCTCGCTCCCACACTCTTCCTGGCATTCATCGATGAACTGGCGAAGGCACTCCTGAAGCTAGACTGCGTCCCCTTATTGTACGCCGACGACCTTGCCGTCATTGTCACGGGTGACTCCTTAGGCCTGGTAGAGAAAGCTGCCCAGCTTGTGCTGGAGAAGGTGAATGAGTGGTCCTCAACGCGTAAAATGGTCATTTCCACGGAGAAGACGGTTGCACTACTCTTCCGGCCTCGAGACTGCCCTGTGGAGCGTTTGAATCTCCATCACCCCGCAACCCGTTCAATCGTCATCGTTCCACCTGTGCAAGGAAGTGCTACAGCTCCTCCCACATCCTCGGGACTCACACATCTACCCGCCGACGGGCCTCCCGCCGGTCCGCCAGCAACTCCCCCACACCCAGCAGATCAGTTCAATGGTTTGGTGGTTGTAGACAAGGTGCCCGACCCACGCCGACCCTCCTACTGCCTTTCCTTCACCGTTGCACGCCCGGTTAAACTCGTCACGGAACACGCTTTCCTTGGCGTGGTTCTTGACACGGACCTTACCTACCGCCCGCAGGCCGAGGCCGCCCTTAAGTCCTAAAGAATGCGTCTCAACGCCCTGGTGAAACTTTCGTTCTCGCCGCTACAGCACAATCCGGACAGCCTACCTCACCTTCGTCGCCGCCAAGTGGAGGTACGGGCTGGGTGTCTGGGGCTGTCTCATTCCTGACGACCTCGTAACGCAGTTTGAGACACTGCACTACAAGGCTGCTTCCTTGATCACCGGTTGCCCTGTTTCCACCAAGCGCGCCGCCCTGCTGGCAGAAGCGGTACTACTGCCGTGGAAGTCGGAAGCTCTCCGTGCGACCGCCAGACTGCGGCAGAAACTGTTGCGTTCCCCTGGAGGGAACGTCCAACAACCCACCAGGTGGCTGAAAGCGGCCAAGGATGCAGAGTACTTGCTCGCACTCCGGTCGGAAGATTATCAACCGTCCGCCATCCGCTCACATGCCCCGTATCCACCATGGGGGCCCAAACCCGACATCAGAATCCACCTCGATTTGGCTTCCATTGTCTCCATCAACGACAGCAAGGCGGTCAAGCTCGATCATACCCTCCGGGCGATCCGTGCGCTCCCTCCTGCTGATCTCACAATCTGCACCGATGGCTCAATGACTGGTGTCGGCAAGCGTGCGGTAGGGGGCGTTGGGGTTGCCTTTTACAACAGGTCTGGTCGATTCCTCCGCGGTCTCTCCTATCGGATGATCCGTTGCGCCTCCAGCTGCCATGCCGAACACGAAGCGGTCATCCGTGCTGCGCTACAACTCCAGACCGTCCCTTTCAACACGGCCAAAGTGACAATCATACACCTGCTATCGGACTCCTTGTCTGAAGTGCAGCGACTGCAGAACCCCCGTCACGTTTTATGCCGCAACTGGAGGCTGATGAGGGTGCTCGCTTCCCTCCCCCATATTCGTGTGCACGTGATGTGGGTCCCGGCACACTGTGGTTTGGTTGGAAACGAGAAGGCGGACGACCTTGCGAAGCGCGGCGTCACTTCGGGCACGGCACTACAGGTCCTCGACTACTGGGCTGCCTCCGACCTGCTGAAACAAGCGGTCAACTGCCCCGTGCTCACTCGGGACTACATGTCTCATCCGCATTACCGTTGCACTGGTGGTCACCGACCTCTCGTGGACAATCGGTGGAATCGGCTCACTCAGGTAGCGGTTTCGCTGCTTCGAGTCAACCAGTCCCCAAGCGTTCACCTGAGAATGCAAGATTTCTGCGGGCACCTCTGCGCTGAGTCATTTGTCCCCGGACTGTCGGCATCCAATAAAGGGCACTGCTGGGCTTGTGGCTCCGGCTTCTCCTACGAACACCTATTCACAAAATGCCGGGTCACAGCCAGATACCTCGACCTTCTCCGTTGGCCGAGGCAGAAATGGACCTTGCGGGACATACTGGGTAGGTATCCCCTGACCGCTCTCCTGATTCTGCGCTTCCATCAGCTTTACGTTGGTGGATCCTTCTACAAACTTACTCAGTGATTGGATATTTTACAATGTTCTCAGTGATCGGATTACTGTTAGTTCGCCGCTTGTACTCACGAAACGGATTCTGTTAATGGATTGGTCACAATCTGGTACTGTCTGAATGCTCCTTCTCCCCCTACGTTGTAGACTCAGTTCTGGGCAACACCCCTTGATCTGGCTGACCTAAGTTCTAGTCCCTCAACATGTCCTCCCAGCCTGCGTTCCATCAACTTTTCGTTGGTGGTCCTTCTACATAACACTAAGAGATTGAATTGATGATTGTCGCTGCCACTACAATGTTCGAATCTGATTCGACTGACGATCTTTACCGACAGACAGTTTAGCAGCCTAAGGGTAAGCTAACCTAACAACGACTATCTGGCGATGGTGGCATGAGTCACGGTCGGAGTTCTACTCCATGCACAGGAAGAGTCCGTCCTTCTTCTTTCCTAGTTTGACAAAAGGAACAAAAGAACGACTTGCCCGTACAAGTAAATGCAGTTCTCGCCCCCTGCATGTCTTCCGTAGTTGCTTACTCAAAAAAAAAAAAAAAAAAAAAAACGTGTTTCGGCAGCGGGGTGGATTCCCGATACATCACTCATTTACACTTCTTTCCCAATACATCACTCATTCACACTTCTTTCCCGATACATCACTCGTTCAAACTTCTTTCCCAATACATCACTCATTTACACTTCTTTCCCTATACATCACTCATGTACACTTCTTTCCCGATACATCACTCCTTTACAACTTCTTTCCCGATACATCACTCATTTGCAACTTCTTTCCCAATACATCACTCATTTGCAACTTCTTTCCCGATACATCACTCATTTACAACTTCTTTCCCGTTCGGTCACTCATTTGCATTTGGCTGAAGTTCAGACTCAAAAGAGTCAAATTCAGGTTTCTACCGAATTCTGACAGTGTAGTGTCACTCGAATGTCATCATGAGCTACGGAAAAGAACATAATAGGGGCCTGAGGTGTGTCACTTGAACGTAAAATGCATTCGACGAGGATTTAATTTGTGTACAGTGAGTCAGTCGAATGACCGAAATCAGGAAAAGGAAAAAGGCCGCTCCAGCCCGGAGTCCGAGTCCAGGAACGTGACGGTCAACCACAGCTTGCAAAGCTTGAGTCGGAGGCAGCACAGTGCTAACCCCGTCCGATCTGCGACCGTCTCGACGAGCTTGTGCTCAGCGCAAGCGGCAAGCCCCAAAGGTGCGCCTCGCGACTTGATGCCTTAGTTGGGTAATCGACCCGTAGCCCGTGGCACTGCACGTAAGCTTGGCTCCCGTGTAGCAGGTTTTCCCTGCGTACCAGAAATGGGACACCCGCTAAATTAGATCGATACAGAGAAGGTTAGCATGGTCCCTGCTGTAGTGTGGTTCGTCGGCCTTGCATTGCCGCAGGGTACCATGGATTACCATGGCGAACACGTCCAAACCGGTCCAAAAAGGCTGCTTGCAGCGATCCCCTGTGAAAAGCTTGCTTTCCAGTGGCTCTGGAAGAACAGGTTGACACCCTCTGAGAACAGGTTCTCTGGAAGATTTCGTCATCAATCTTCTCATCGAACAACAATTTTGTCGGAAGGCACGCCGGGATCGCCGAGAAAATGGACGAATGATGAACCCAAAATGAAAAAGTTGTCAATTCCTGGTGAAAACACTAAGGGCGCGCCAATCGCGCCAAACGCGCCAGAAAACAGGGTTTTCTGGCGCGGCTGGCGCAGGAGCCACACTGGGCATTCTGAGTTCTTGTTTCTTTTTCTCTCTTGTGCCGTTTCAGCGAAGATCTCCTTCATTGGCCGCCTGGCTTTGTTTGCACTACAAGACGCATTTCATTCGCTCTTCTTGATTCCTTGCAGTGGCTTACTTGCAGCGAAGTCGACTCGACAGCTTGAGAGAGACAGCATGACGATGGTGGCAATGAGGATTGAACCCGAGACAGGAAACGAATACAATTTGTGTTGCAATCACTACCAAATGCAAATTAGTGACCAACTGGGAAAGAAGTTGCAAATGAGTGATGTATCGGGAAAGAAGTTGCAAATGAGTGATGTATCGGGAAAGAAGTTGTAAATGAGTGATGTATCGGGAAAGAAGTTGCAAATGAGTGATGTATTGGGAAAGAAGTTGCAAATGAGTGATGTATCGGGGAAAAAGTTTAAATGAGTGATGTATTGGGAAAGAAGTTGCAGGTGAGTGATGTTTCGGGAAAGAAGTTGTAAATGAGTGATGTATTGGGAAAGAAGTTGACCGTGTGTGATGTATTGGGAAAGAAGTTGCGAATGAGTGATGTATTGGGAAAAAAGATGCGAATGAGTGATGTATTGGGAATCCACCCTCGGCAGCGGCCGCCGGACGCGCCTGCACAACGCGCTTCGGGACATTGTCGCCGACTTCGCACGTCGAGGGCTGCTGGGCCCCTCGATCGAGCGAGCCGTGTTCGCGAACACGCGGCGCAAGCGCCCGGACATCAGCTACGTCCGGGACGGCACCACCGTCCTACTTGACGTCGCAGTCACATTTCCCCTACAGCTGTCGCAGCCCCACGACGCGACCAGGGCCGCAGCGGAGCCAGGGGGCGCAGCAGCCGCGTATGCTGTTGCCGTCAAGGAGCGTGTCTACAACAGGATCATCGCAAATGAGCCGGACCCGCGGGAGTGGCGAGCGGTGCCGCTAGTTGTAGACACGTTCGGGGCCTGGTGCCCAGGAGCAATCACGGAGCTGCGGCACATCGCCCGCGCGAACGCCCTCCGTGAAGACCGAACCGCTTCGGCCGCCTGCCAGGACCTCTTCCACCGCTTGAGCTTTTCTATAGCCCAAGGGGTGGCGAGGATCGTAATTGCATCTGGTGCAGTGTGGGGGCTGGCACCACAGCACCGGTGCTGGCACCGGAGAGCACCGGCCGGTGCTCTCCGGTGCTCTCCGGTGCTGGGTCTGGTCTTTGACTTTAACCACCCCGTAGCAGACCTTTTTCAACGAGTTTTTGCTCGCGAGCAGCTCCGATGAAGAGAGCCGTGAGAAATGGATCCGGCGACCAAAAAGTATGAGCGCGTTTCTTGGGTTCGTACGAGGTAAAGGGCACCGGGTTACGGCGGATATGGAACCCACCAGTTTTGCAATGCTAAATCCCCTGTTTTGTGACATTCTTTCGCTGGCCCGTGTAACAGACCTTTCTCGTCGACTTTATGCTCACGTTCAGCTCCGATGAGGAGATTTGTGCAAAATGGACCCAGGGAACCCACAGTATGTGCGTGGTTCGTTGAGGCTTTCCGACGTTCAGGGCACCAGGCATGAAAACTACACCGCGGAATGCAAAACTTTGCATCACAGAATCACGCCAAAACGGTCAAAACTACTAGTGCAATAGTGTTGTTTCGTCGGGGTCAAATGTCAAAAAACGCACCCTGCGGGAATTGATAATTTCACGTGCACAGGCATTTGAACCAAGAAATCTGAAATGGAAACTTCGACTTCCACGATTTCCGCTTTCACGCGGATCCACATCCCGGTCCCTGGCTCGACGAACCACGTACCAACTCTTTGGCCCCCGGGTCTATTATCCACAGATCTCTTCATCGGAGTTGTTCTCGAGCAAAAAGTCGTCGAAAAAGGTCTGGTACTGTGGACCGGCTTCCAGGAGCCAGGATCATGCCCACAGTCGTAATGGGGAAGCACCGACTGCGACCCAGACTCAATGGGGGAGCGTGGGGGGGGTGCAACTCAAAAAATTTCTGCTCAAAAACCCGAGAACGAGGCCCAAACGATGATTTCAACGCTTTTTCGTTTTTTTGAGCTTTTTGAGGTGTTACCGGGGGGGGCTAATTACTATTGAACCGTATAATACAATTGAACCGTATAATACAATTGAACTTTTTTTTCGGGGAATCGGCGCATCCCAACTGAGCCAATTCACCTAGCCCCCCTGAAAGTGACTTTAGCTCGATTACGCGTCGATTACACTCGATTACACTCGATCAACATTTGGGTGAATTGGGGGGGTACTGCAGTAATTGATTAAAGGCGTGACACTCAGCCAATCTTGATAGGCCGGTTCAACGGGCCCACTAACGCACCTTCTTCCGGGGCTAAAAAGGTGCTGATGACAGGATATTGAAATTGGAATAAAAACAAGAATATTAGTCTGAAAAAATGACCGCGACAGGCAGTGTAGCTGGAGACCAGGAAGCTCGGGCTGACTCACGGAAGCAGGTTGTCGAGTGCGTACGGGCTCGGGTACCACTATCTCGCATTAGCTCGTCTTCTTGTTGCGTTAGTATAGTCCTTTGACAGAGTGAGCCGGTGCCTCTCATCTCACCTTTAAAACACGGCTGAGTCACGCATGCTCTTGACAGACGCTAGCGTCCGACATTTCGCACGCGCGTCGCAGTCGTTGGGTGGTATTGACAAGGGGTTTCATCGGACACTCGGATGAGCTTCGTTACTTCACTGGAGGCCCGCTTGGCTGCCTTCGAGTTGCGTTTCCGCGTTGGTGTTGTTGCTTCGCTTTTGGACTCCTTCTTCGACTTCGCACGGTCCCAACGTCCTGGTCTGCCCTTGGTGCACGTCTTGCGCTCAGTCTGCGCAGTTCGTCTCTCCTGCTTGACTCCGTGATTCCATCGAGCCTGCTTGCGCTCCCATCCCGACGGGTAATGCGTCTGCGGTCGAAAACTGCCATTCAGTGTTGCAGCTTTGCGGAGCCCAGCCTGCGGTACGGCTCGCACCTTGTCGCCGGCCTACTTCGCCGTCTGCTCTCGTGCGGCGGCTTCGTAGGCGCGCATCACAGCTTCAAACGCCTGCTGGTTTGCTATTTGTGGTCTCTTGTTGAGTCCGGCCATGTTCCCGCCTCCGAGAGACGTCAGGACGTTGACTTGCATCTCAAGCGCCGGGTGAATCGGCGTCTGCACGATACTCGTCAGCCGTCGCATCGCGCTCTTCATCGCGTACGATTTCGCGGTCGCCGAGTCCCGATACTCGGCTGTCGCTCGTCTCTGAACCTCATCCATCGCGTGATTCGATAGAGCATCGGCGTCTTCTTGTTGCGTCAGTGGGGAGTCATTTGCATGCAAATGAGTACCACAATAGCTCGCATATATTAAATTTAGCGCAGTTAGTACTTGAGCCTTTAGGCATTCCGTGCGGGCCAGTTCCAGGCGATAGGGTGTTCGCCGAGCGCTCGGTAGGCACCTTGTCCTCGGTGACATGGAGTTTCTGCTCCGGCTTGGGGGTGGTGACTTCGTCATTGCCGGGGATGCAGGAGAGCTTCCGGGGAGCAAAGATATCCTCTGCCTGACGTTCTCGTACCTGGACACGATGGAGCAGAGATGGAGGATGCGGCTTGTGTTTGCAGCACTTGTGTGGCAGAAGGATCCAGCAACGACAACCAAGTATCTCCAGTACGTGCTGGATTACTTTCAGAAGCTGCAAGAGTCGCTCCTTGCCTTGGGGTTCGATCTCCCTGGCGATGCACTGCTCCCAAGGATGAAAAAGATGGTTACAGACAGAGGCCTCTTCACGACGGCTAGTGAGTGTACGCCTGTGGGGCCGTTGACGAGGTCATCATGGAGCCCGTGCATCGCCTGCACCTTGCTGACAAAAATGTCTGGCTACCGACCTTCCTTTCAAGGAAGGTCGGTCGCCAGACAAGGACCTTTGCGATCACTTAGCGCTTCTTCATCATTCATCATCCCGTCTTGCTAGGCTGCTCACAGTCGCTCGAAGATCTTTCTGTCCCTTTTCGCCACCAACCCGCCTGCAGTCCCCGTGCTTGCTGCCATGATTTAGAACATCTTCATCTCGAGAGCTTCCGGTCTCATATGCACATCGCCCACTTGCCTGCGGTTTCCGTCCCTCGTATGCTTATGCTTGGCACGTCTTGGGCCAGACAGTGGTCAACATGGTCGCCCATGGGCCAGTCAGGGGTCCACCAGTGGTCGAACCCAAAATACTAGTGTCAATCTCGATCACACTCTACAACGCTCTACTACACTCTACTACACTCTATTACGCTCGATTACACTCGATTACACTCGATTACACTGCTGTACTTTATTGGTGTCTTGCCGTGGACACTCTCGAAGGAGAGCGGCACCGGGATCCGTCCCGGTAAAAGGAAGCACCAAGAAAGTATCAAGAGGACGAAGACAAAGAGAGAAGACCGACGACACACACACACACACACGCGTACACATCAAGCGGTACAACCCCGAGAGCGCGCAATGACGGATCCGGGGTTCAAGGAACTCGCCGCCCAGGTGCAGGCTCAGGGAAAGCAGATGGCTGATCTGATGGCCGCAGTCAGCGGGCTGGTAAGGCAGGCTCAGACGGATGGCGCGAAGAAGCAGAGTACGACGAACGCTCCCAGCTGGGCGGATGACGAGGGGGATGAGCGCGAGCTCTGCTGGGACGACGGCGGTGACGGTGTCGCGGGTTCAGATGCAGAGAAAGCGGGCGGTAAAGGCGGAAAAGGCAAGGCGAGTGCAGGTGAGAACGACGAAACCAGCGGCGGCGGGGACGGCGTGGCGAAGCAAGAGGCGTCGGGTGGAAAACAGGGGAAAAAGAAAAAGAAGCGCAACGGAGGGTGGAAAGAGGTGCCGGGCAAGAAGCCGACGGCCGCGCGCGCGATGGAAGAGGACGGACAGAAGAAGGCACAAGAAGGCGAGAAGGCAGTCGGAGGGGCGGGGAAGGCGAGGATAGAGCTGAGGCAGGAAGACTGGGGAGTGCCGGTGGTTGACCACACCGAGCTGGCGGAAGCGACGGTGGCGTTCGCGCCCATGGCGAGCGCGCGCAGGATACGGCGTGAAGGGATGCCGGAGGGCTCTGCGGTGGTCACGGTGGCGGCTCTGGAGGGCAGCAGGCGGACGGACGTGGTGTGCCGAGTTGACGGCGCGGAGAAAGTGCTGCCGGGGTACGTGACGAGGTCCCCGGAGGGAGACGTGGTGTACGCGCCCGCGGACGTGAAGAAGGTTGACCGCCCGCCGACATCGACGGTGCTGATTTGCGCCGAGATAGATGCACGATGGTGCGGGGCAGAGACGTTGGCGGCCCTGCAGGAGCCATCGGGGGGGCGGGTGCTGAAGGCGGAGTGCAGGCGGCTCGCGGGAGAGGCGAAGGTGGACCTGAGTCCGCACAGCATGTTCAACGTGCGGCGGGTAAACCGCGTATTTCAGATGATGGTGCGCGTCGAAGAGGAGCAGGTCGGGAGGTTGCTGAGAATTTCGGGCAGGAGGGGTCTCTTTCTACGCATACCGCGCTGGAAGGAGGGGTCGGAGACGAACGACGTCGTGTGGCTAGCTGACGAGGAAGCATCGCTGAAGAGCGCTCTCGTGCTCGCGCAGGGGAAAGGCTGCCTGGGCCTTGCTCGTAGTCGCGCGCGGCTGGGGGTGAGGGTCGAAGACGGCATGTCCGAGCGGGTGCGGGAATCGCTGGGCGAAGCGGCGGCGAAGCAGGGTCCGCCCGCGATGCATTACCTGGTGAGGGGGGCACAGGCGCGCGATGCCGCTTCGGATCTTGAGGCGACCATGAAGGCGGCGGGATGGACATGTCGCCAAGTCGCGTCCTACCGGAGCAAGACGCATGGGGACACGCGCGTCGTCGCCAGCGAGGAGCCGCCCCCGCATCGACTGATAAGCGCGGGAGGAGCGCTGATGAAGGTCGATGACGAGACCGAGGAAGACAGGTCCGGACGGCGGCCGAAATCGCAGGTGTGGGATGCAAGGGCGGAGAGGACGCCGAAGGTCTCGTCGTACCTCGAGGCGTTGCGACGGCAGGGTCAGGAAAAGACGAGCACACCCGAGCAACCGAAGGGCGCGGGCGACAACAATGGCGCGGTGCGACAGCTCCGGGCGGAGAACGCGGAGCTACGCGCGAAGAACGACGCGCTGCGAGGTGACATCGCAGCACTCAGTGCTCAGATGGCGAAGCTGACGGAGATGGTCGCGACGATGAGGCCGAAGACACCCCCGGCGATGCCCGTAGACCGGACCCCGGTCAAGAAGAAGGCGCCGAAGACGCCCGTCGCCACACCGACGAAGCAGAAGATGGGACGGGCCGAGGCTCCGTCTCAAGACGTCCACATGACGCAACCGAAGCGTCCGCTGGGAACGCCGGGGAAGTCACCGTTAGCGAAGACGAAGAAGGCACACCAACCAGCAGCGGCGAAGCGTTCGTGACTGGGGAACGACGGGATGCGTGGCGGTGGAGAGACGCACGAAACGCTGGGGTTAAGGTTGAGAGAAGCCGCGGACGCGATGGGAGCGAGTGTGCAAGAAGTCCCTGGGGACGGGGCCTGCCAGTTCGCAGCGGTCGCAGCCGGACTGCCGGGGTGGTCGGTAAGGAGACTTCGTGCACGGGTTGTGGACGCGATGTTAAAAGACCCGACATTCGAAGCACACTTCGCGCCGTCCGAAAGGTACGGCAGCTGGTTTGCTTACGTGGAGGCAATGCGGGGGCCGTACGAGTACGGGGACGAGATGACGTTGACGGCAGCCGCGACGGTCACCGGAGCGGTACTCTGGGTGCTGGACAGCAGGAGGCCGCACATCCTGCGACGATACGCACCTCGCGTGGGCGCCACGGGGCAGCAGACGGCGGTCACGTACGTTCCGGAGCACTACGACCGGCTCCTGCTCCCGGGTACCACATTGGCGGAGCTGGCGCTACATGCAGACACGGTGGAAACTGTGGAGTTGAGCCGGGTCGAGCACGCGGTGAGGGTCGCAGCACATGAAGGAACGGACGCCAGGTCGCAGCAGGTGCCGCCGAAGCGGGACGGGGGCGTGTTACAAGGAGGAAGGGAGACGCTGAAGTTCGGGACGATAAACATGACATCTCTCGGGGGGAGGGCACACTTTTTGGATTGTGCCGCTGTCGACATTCTGGCGGTACAGGAGACGCTTTTGACCGACTGGGGTCAGAGGGAGTTCGAGGACGGCGTCAGGCGAGACTGGAAGTCGCTGTGGGGGGAACCGTGTCGGGAGCGACTTGACCGGCAGGGCAAAGCATCACCGTGGATAGCGGAAGCCGGCGGAGCGGGTGTTGCAGTCTTCGCGAAGAAACCGGCGCCGGCCTTCGTGGTCGGGAAGCCGTCACCGAGCCGGAGGTGGGTGCACGTGGCCGTCGGACTTGGAAGAGGAAACCAATTTTTGCATGTCTTCACACTGTATGCGAACTCGGGGGACAAGGCGGCGCCGGAGAGGGAGAAGATTATTGCGGAGGTGCACCGAGAAGCAGCAAGTCTCGGACGAGTACCGGTCATTGTGGCCGGCGATTTTAATGCGGAGCCCTCGTCGTCGGCGGCGATGTCGTGCATGCTGCGATCGGGATGGTACGACGCCGCAGAGATCTGCACCGATGGCGGTGCCCCGAAGACGTACGAGAAGACGGGGACGCGAGGCACACGCATCGATCACGTCTTGCTGAACGACGTCGCGATACACTCACTGGTAGCGAGCGAAACCACCGTCGTCGTAGACGCGGAAGGGCAGCGGGTGCCCAGCCACAAGATGGTGACGGTAGAGCTGGACATCACCGCGTTTGCAGACACATGTGAGAGGTACCGCATGCCAAGGTCCATGAGCCAGGTAGACGTGACGCACGAAGGACGGGCAGCAGCGCGGGCGGAAGAGTTGTTAGTGAAGCACCGGTTCGAAGATGCAGCACCAGATGACGTGGAAGCGCTCTGGGTGTCGGCGACTAAGGCGTGCGAGGGGTATCTGGTCGAGCTGGCGGAGAAACAGGGGTTGCTCGACGGGCCCGTTGCCGCCTATCAAGGACGGGGTGAGACAAGAAAGCCTAAGAGAGAACATTTTGCGTCCGTGACAGACACCGGGACGGGCGCGGGTACGTATGCCTCAAGCAGATTCCGGAAGATATTGAACGGCCTCGACGCCTACATCCGAGGGCTGCAAACACTGAGTGGGGAAGGACCCGGGTGCATGCCGAGATCGCTGGAGAAGACGTGGGAGAACGTAGTATCGGGACTGGAATCAATGGCCGGACGAGTACCAAAGGTGCGCGATTTGCCGCGACGCCCGCCGGACTTGAGCGTCGCCCAGACCTTGAGGCAGAAGCTGGAAGCGAGGAGCCGGTCACTGACAGCACAGGCGCGAAAGGGGAGAATAGCTCAGCTGGAGAGCAAGATGCAGAACTTCCACTGTGCAAACAGGGCGCAACTGCTTCCGTGGTGCAGAAGGAAGAAGGCGGACGGTCTGGTGGCGCTGAAAGTGGATGGCCGCTACACGGCAAATCTACGGGAGATCGACGCGACGTTGCAGAAAGAATGGGCGCCCATCAACCGGATGTACGCGAGTAGACCGGAACCGTGCTATGAAGCCTTCAAGGCGGAGTATGCGGAATACATCCGATGTCGACCGATGGTGTGCCGAGATTTGACGGGCGATGATCTGAGGAGCGTTCTTGGAAAGAAGCAGCGTGCCGGAGTCCCGGGCGTGGACGGATGGAGCACAGCAGAGTTAAAGAAGCTGCCACTGCCGTTGCTGAACGCCCTGGCGGAGGTGTTCAACGCGATAGAAGCGACCGGAACGTGGCCGAACGCGTTGTTGGAAGCCGCGGTCACGCTGATCCCGAAAGACGAAACCCTCGACCCGCTGGCATTGCGGCCCATCACCGTCACAAGCGCGGTCTATCGCTTGTGGGCGAGCACGAGGCTCAGGGACGTCGTCCAGTGGCAAGAAGGCTGGATAGCAGATAGCCAGCACGGGTTCAGGCCCAAACACGGAACCGTGGACGTGGTGTTTGAAATCGCCTCGCAGATTGAAGAGGCTCTCTTGACGGGAAAGGAGCTGTACGGCGTGGCCCTAGACTTTGCCAAGTGCTTCGACAAAGTGCCACGAGACGTCGTGCTGAAGCTGGTGGGGGATCTTGGCCTCCATGAGAGAATTCTCGGGCCGCTGCGCGATGTTTACGCGCGACTACGAAGGCGGTACAAGTTGCACATGGGGCTGGGAGACATCTTTTACACCACCAACGGGATACTGCAGGGCTGCCCCCTGAGCGTGATCCTCATCAACGCGCTGCTGTCCATCGTGGTGCGCAGAGTGGACGACGTGGGGGGGGTGACGAGCGAGTCCTTCGCGGACGACCTCACCCTCCTGACGCGTCTCAGAGAAGCATGCTTGCAGGACGCCTTGGTGGAAGTCGACAGGTTTTGTGCGAACACCGGCATGTCGATCGGGATACCGAAGACGTTCGCTTTCGGGACGCCGAAGGGGTACGAAGCGAAGTTGAAGATAGGTGGCACCGACATCGTGACGAAGGAAGAGCTTACAATCGTAGGATGTCTGGTCGGCACGAAGCGGACACGCAGAACAACGGACCTGCGCTACGACCAGCGTGCAGAGGAGGCCGAACGGTTGGGTGCCTTACCGATCTCGAGGGCGCAGAGGTCGGGGCTAGCGGCGATGGCGGTTCTACCGGCGGCGACATACGGCTCCGAGTTCGCGCTCCCGACGGTGCGGGGGCTGGGGAAGTTCACCGCAGCACTACTCAGAGGCGTCTGGGACCCGGTGAGGCTGCATAGGGCGCAGGAGGCCGTGTTGGGCATTCTCAACAAGGCCCACTTACTCGACCCATACGCAGTGCTGCCATATCGGTCACTCGGCATGATCGCAGAAGTGTGCCGAAAAAGGCCGGCGTGGAGGGCCCGCGTCGCAACAGTTCGACGGGCGTATGGCAGCAGAATCCGCGCATGGGGACCGGTCGGTATTGCGGCCGAGCATGC
Source organism: Diplonema papillatum (assembly GCA_030068145.1). NCBI lineage: Eukaryota > Euglenozoa > Diplonemea > Diplonemida > Diplonemidae > Diplonema > Diplonema papillatum. The sequence continues at coordinate 88,054 of JAPJBO010000926.1, forward strand.
AAAAAAGCTCGGTATACGATGGACGGAAGATTTCGACAACGCCGAGGACGAGGCAGGGAATGTGCTGAGGCTGGTGCGACAAAGCAAGGGGGAGCGAGGGCACACCCTGAGAAAGGCGATTCACGGCTGGCGACTAGGGGAGCTCGAGAAGAGGCGCACAGACTTCGGAGGGGTACGGGCGGGTGTCGACTACACCGCGACGAATGCCTACGGGCTGAAGGCGTCGACAACGCTGACGGCCGCGCGGGACGTTGCCGAGGTCGTAGCTGGGTCGGTGATGACGGAATCACATGCTGCCAAGCTGTGGGGAGGTGACGGGCTGTGCAGACGCTGTGACGAGGCGACGGAAGAAACTCTGGGCCACATTTGGTGGCAGTGCCGGGCGTACGAACGAATCCGAATGCAACACCAGTATGCCGAAATTGTTGGCGCGGATCGCTCGACTTGGCCCCCGTGCCTGCAAGAACACGGGATTCTGCCGAAGGGAAGTCGAGTCAACATCGAAGTGCTGCACACGTTCATGGCGGAGGTCATGCACGAGAGACGACGGCTGGAGAGAGAAGGAAGAGACCGGGCGGTCGGCCACCCCTGGAGACAACTGCACCCTGACGACTGCCCCCCGCGCCGGCTGAATTTCGAAGCGATCGCTGGACCGGGGACCTTCGCGGCGGTCGGAGGAGAGAGGTGGTTCCGGGCGCTGCAGTATTGGCTGGATGGGATGTGCTGGTCGGTAGCGGGTGACGTCTCGACGGCAGAGCTCGCCATCGACTTTGAGGTATACACCGGATTGGACCTTCCAGGCAGTGTCGTAGCAACGACGGACGGGACACCGTTGAGCATGCGTGCGAGGGTACTCGCAAGGCTTTTGAAGACCGTCGGGGACGCGCTGGAGCGGAACGGCGACGAACCGCCTCTGCCGGGAAGGAAATTGGAGAAGATAGGGTCGTTGAGAACGGTGGGAGCCCCGCCGTGCCTCACGGGGTACGAGATGAGGCCAATCTTCCGTGGTGGTACGGAGACGATGGAAGTTCTCGAGACGCAGCTGACGACGGCTCGGCACGAGTTCAACGGCGAGGCGTGGGGGATGGACCTTTTCCCGACGTACGGAGGTGGAAGGGCGGAGCGCGCGGCGAGATGGGCGGTGTTCAACGACGCTACGGAGAAGAAGAAAGGAAAGAAGACGGCAGTCGTCGGAGGGGATCCGTGGTACGTGCCGGAAGGGGTTCCCCGACACGAAAAGTGGGGTGAGCGGGTGTGCCACGAGCACCAGAAGGTGAAATGCGACGGGTGCAAGCGCCAGGGCAAGTCGGTGG